>OY856411.1:557794680-558037180 GCA_963693085.1 Alisma plantago-aquatica
TGGTATATCTATATCTTGCGATTACTTACTTTGAGTTGTTTTGTAGGTTTTCATGATGATATCTTTGGATCTCTTGGTTGTGTCTTATATTATTTTTATTTTGCTCAAAATTGTTACATCTATATAGTTATATATCTTGTTTGGATACAACCTTGAGGTTCTTAGTGGTAAATCATCTTTTAGGTAATTATGCATATTAGGTAGTGAGTTATATCCTTTCATGCTTTTTGAAATTGCATCTCTCATTATTTGGATATATCTCTACATCTACTCATAGATTTCTTTATCTTGTGTATCTTTTGGTATCTCTTTCTATCATATAGATCCTACTAGCAGACCTAGCTTGTGATGTCATCTACTAATAGTTCCTACACATGTAGTTCTAACATTGCTTATCTTTTCATCAAGTGGTATTCAACTATATGCTATGCTTATATCTTATTTCACACTTTCTCAAACTTGTTCCTTTACTTGCATATCTACTATCTTGAGTTTCTTATATAAAATTGTGATGTAGGATATATAGAGCTACATTGTATGTAGGTTTTGGAGCATACTTGAAATTTTTATGCAGATCTTACTCCATGTCAGATTTTAATGCAAGACTAGTGTTTTTTATGAAGAAACAACCTTCTGAGAAAGGCTCATCGCTTTTCCATGAGAACTGACACTTTTTTGGCAAATTCCGTCATCTTGAGGGCCAAAATTGTGATTTATTATTTTTGTACAACATTTTATCTTGCATTATGGGTTATTCAAGTGTGTTCTTTAACTTGCTTTTATTCTATGCTTGGACAAGCCCGTAGTTGCGCTCTTCTACTCTCCTTATATAACTTTTTCTTATCTCCTTTCTTTTAACAAGTGATGTTTCTTATTTCTTCATACCCTCACTTTTTGAAATGAAAAGAGGGGAGAAAGGTATGTCTTCTTTTGACAAAAGAGGAAGAAGGCATGTCTTACATGAAGAGGAGAAGCATGTCCATGTAAAAGGGAGAAGGTAAATGGGAGAAGACATATATGTGTAGAATATATATGAGTAGAAGACATAGTATTCCATAAATGTTATGAAAGTTAATCATGTAGGAGTAATAGCATCAATTGAGGGGGAGTATGATAACTCCACTAACATCAATTGAGGGGGAGCATATGAACTTCATTCTATTGAAACCCCTAGGTTTCACTAAAGGTATGACTTTACTTAAATGCTTTCAATATATTTTACGGAATGGTTTGTCATCTTCAAAAAGGGGGAGAATGTTGACTCAAGGCATAAATTGACTAAACTCTTATTTTGATGATGACTAAACCATTCCACTTATTTGTGTCTAATGTCTCTACTTGAATGATTTCATATTAGGTATAGACACACTCCAAATGCGATAACTTGTGCATATCAACTTGGAGAAAAGACAAGTTAAAGTCAATACACTAAAAAAATGATGATTTAGCTATATTTATTTTAATTACATATAATTTATATGTAGTGAAAGCTGGTTTTAGTTATAAAAACTAAAATTGTAAAAAAAAAGTATAGCCAATTTATATAGTCACCCCTAACTACATTTGACCCTCTTAATTTTAATTGTAAGCAATATAATGTAGCTAATTATATCTTTTTCATAACATACAAAATGAAAAATAAAAGGTCATCTTTTATCTCCCACACCTACATACATCAAGATGGCACTAATATTATCTCCCCACTCCACACGTGCCCAATCTCCCTCATACTAGGTCTTCACCCTGCACTGCGCACCCTGAGCCATGCGCCCCTACTTGTCGCACTCTGAAGTCTGCCCGTCGTCGGTTCCCTCTCTATCAAGGATCGTTGGAGCCCGCTCCCATCAAGGATCGTTGGTGCTCGTCCCTTAAGCAATCTTCTCCTTGTCCCTCAAGCAGTCCAACCCTGCCTCTTCCAATCGCCTTTGCTTCCTCAAGTTGCTAATTTCATCTTTTGAGTCCCTACTCCTCCTGCCGAAATAAGTAAGATTTTTTTTCTTCAGATTTTGATCATACCAATACTCCCCTTCCATCAATATACATGTATATAATAGTCCTATGTGTGCCTAAAGGCTTAAGCCTTCAATGATGATGCTTACATCTACAAATGGGGGTGGATGAATGATGGCGGGCGGCTGGCATATGATGTGGTGGTTACATCAACGAATGCATGTATTGAAGTTGACTATACTAAAATTGACATTTTAGTCTACATGTTTCCTCTTTTAACTCTGTCTGATGCACTAGTTTATTCTGAACTTGTGCATATGACAATCTTCATTGCACATGTCAACTGCCAAGCCAAAGAAGTCAACACAGTTATGCAACCAGTTCAAATGGATAAATAAGAACATCAATGTCTCAAAGTAATGAAAATGGGGTGCCAGACTACTGAAGTGAGTTTCAAATGATGATCCACATAGATCACAGGATGATTAGATCACATAAAAGGTGGATAATTACAGAGAGAAACTCCACACATAAATGTTGAATGATGACTGAAAACCAAGTGAAATAGTATAAAAGAAAGTAAGCAGCATGTTGACTCCATATAGTCAGCAAATCAGAATTGGTACTGTCTCTCTATGCTGCTAATTGAGATATGTCAAAATTTATAGATATGATGTGTCTCTTCTAAAGAAAAACTCACTGTTTAGTATAGTGTAATAATTTTTCTTAAGTCATTTGTGAGGTATTTATAATTTTGAATAGAGAATCTAAAATGAAGTGTTTTGAGCATTAGAACATGATGAAAATGTGCAAGTGATCTGGATACAAATGCAATTGTCAAAGTTTTATGATGGGTTTTATTTCTAGAATAGGGAAATATTGTCCATCTATAATTTTTGTAGAATCCATAATTAAAGTTTGTGGCTCTCAATCAAGCTTTTGAAAGAGGTGGCACCACAAATTAAATCAAGTGGATATCCTAAAAAAAGTAATTACTAGTCATTTAGGAGTAGTCATCAAAAATCTGCATATGATCACTACATGAAAGAAATCATCCAGGTGGCATTACAGGAAATGAAATTGGAACTTAATTTTAATTGATATATTGACTCAATTAATGCATAAAAAACTTTTAGACTTCATTTAAGTAGCTAGGAGTATACATAAAGTTCTATTCATACAAAATTTGACATTTTGGATCAATTATGTGCAAGGAAGATAATTTAATTGTTAATTACACCTCTACAAAAGGTTTTATGTTTTGTTACCTTATATTTAAGCTTAGTAGTCTATTAGTGCATTTAATGCATTTCTTTATCAATTGAAACATTATTTCTATGAATTCCTTTTATCTATTGGACTTAGCATGATTCCATACTACCAGTTAGTGTAAATACTAATTATTTGGTGAATTTATATAATCAACTCCCATTAGACATTATTATTAATTTACATTTAACCTTACATAAAATGTGAATTATGAAAGTTTATTATTTCTAGCACCATTTACACTCCATTTCTCAAACTTAAAGAAAAAATAATAATTTTAAATAATGAGGAAGGGGTCAAGGAAAAGGGATGAGGAAGATATGATTGTAAATTCTGGTAAGTTATGATATTCACCACTTAAAGAGGATTTCATCCCCACAATCTGCACACTCATGCCCCCTAGTATTCCCAACATCAATTGATTGGAATGAAAACATCCACTATTAAGTTCAATTAATCCTAAAGTCAAATTACTTTTTAAACTACCGAGGCACATGATTCTACTACTTGAAGAGTTAATCTATAACCCAATTATCCATTATATAGGTAACCAATGGTAGTTCTACAAAGTTACTTATATCTGAGACTTCTTCTTACCCGTTGATCCATACTTATGTGTAGGGTTTGCAAGTTGACCAAACCAAACATCTTCATGAGGAGTTTTGTACTACTCAAAACATCATATGGTGGCGAGTTGTCTCATCAAACCATTGCTTAATCCAAAAACGTTTTTATTTTTGTACTAATAGTATAATAATGAAAACATTTTTTAAGATGAAAAGTCTTGCAATGTGAAATTGAATAATTGGCACTAAAATCAATACGAGAACCAAGTCAATATATTTTCACTACACTTTAGTTTTACTACTATTATACCGTCTTTTCAATTGAGGATAAAACTTCAATAATCTAATGAACATGACAAAAGCACATCTAACTTATGTCATAGAAGGGGCAAAGTATTCTTATTAAACATGTTGAACTTCTATCATATCCATAAAAGGAGTGACACGTAACATTTTTGATTCCATTCTAATCATCAGCTACACTATCTCTTCTCAATAAATAGTAGATCCATATGGTCATCCAACACTATAGGACGGGATTAGGGTTTTCTCGTCACTTGGTGATAATGAACATAATACCTTCATAGGTCAAGGTGAACTATATAATAAGATGATCCATCATCTTCTTTACAAGAAAAACCAATTACCCTTAAAGATGAGAGAGATGAAGAGTTAAGAATATTCACTAAAAAGTCATAACATCCGTCAACTAATACTCATGCCATAGGCATCTGAACATTAATGGGGATAGTATAAATCCCATATATAAAGAGCTTCTGGTAGAGCTATGTTGAGAAAACTCCATTTTGGAGAAAAGAACTACCTGACCAAAATGAAACTACATCAGATCAACATTTAGTGGCAAGGGGATCATCAAAATTTTAAAACTTACAATCGGTGTAGTATGTTTGTTATGCATTCTCTGTTCCCATAGTATATGTATTTAGGGCATCCCAAATTGACAATAAAGACAAATATTTAAGGAAAGAACTAGGGTTAAGTCCAACTATGTGTGTTCAAGTCACCATACCCTTCATAGTAGTTGAACTCACTTCCCATGAAGAAGGAAATATGTGTTATACAGTAGACAAGAGTCAACTCTATGCAATAAATTTTTCATCTCTAAAGAGAGTATATCATTGGACTAGGGTTACTCAAAAGTGGGTCTCAATGAAAAAATCATGCGGGGATTCAAAATGATCAATATAGATAGGGATTGAAACCCTAATTGTTCTTCCATAAATTATAGATATGTATATCAACATACCATGCAAGGTGTACTTTAATTGTCTTATTAAGGAATGAGAGAGGAATCTTGAAAAAGTCATATTACAAACTAGTTTTGGATCTTATATTCATATTGTAAAGAGTGGAACCAGTGAGAAGATCCACTCCTAACTAATTGAGGAATAAAATAATCAAAATCCAAACGCACTACAATGTATGGAGAAGATGGTATTCATTTCTCAAGTGGCATGTATCACATGGAAAAAATATTAATAAGTAGGAAAAACATAACTATTGACAAAGTTACAAGATAATCCATGTACTGTTGTTCCTCATCTTATAGGGAGCTCCACAAAATAAAAGGTTACATATTATTATTTGTAAGACCAATTGTAGAGGGTAACCTAGGTATTCCAAGATATCCTCAACCACAAACTCTTAAATATGACACTCATGAGTCATTGTCCTCTAAGGTACCTACACTTGGGTGATTTGGGAACAAACCAAAAAGAGATAGATAAAAATATGGGTCAGCAAACACTGAGTGTGTGTGTAGTGAACATATTTGAGCATTATTAAATGTATAGTATGAAAGAGAAAAATATGTTTCCAATAAAGTGGGGATTAACATCAAGTGTGTAAGTCCCAGAGTATATGGTTCAAAGGTAAATAACAAAAGAATGAGGTAACAAAATTTATGATATTAATATCATTATTTCAGAGATCTTTCCCAATTGAATCACAATAGTAATATAAAAAAATTATGCAAGTTTGACGATGTGAACCTATTGTAGGGTTGAAACACCATAGGATCCCAAGCCATGAAGCACAAGGAATTAAAACCTCGACCCTCCAAGTATAACAGGGACTAGAACCCCAATACCCCAACAACAAGGAGGATTAGAACCCTGATGCTCAATATATATATCAATTGTGAGATACATACCCAATATTTGTGGTTGTAAAAAAAATTGTCGCTACACTAGATTACTAGTCTAGTAAGCATGCAATATCATAGGACAAAATGACATGATTATATAAACAACATATTCAACAATCTAAAGATGGTAAAATGGGTAATAAGCCTGAAATAAATGGATAATTCACATATGAGCAACAAGTAAAGAAATATATTTCATGGGGTATGTAAATGGTATTAAGTTACTTCAAAATCTTATTATGGAATTTTGGGTTTATAGTCATGTAAATGCTTAAATTAAAATAGGGATTCCACATTCATGGTATTTGCAGATATCCTAATTTGTAGGGGTGTAACTCACATTTCAAAAGTTTCCAATGGTTCGTGATTAGAGAAATACGACGTAGAAGGATATATGTTATGATTTGGGAATCAAAAGTGGTTCTATTTATGTTATTTTTTATTAGGTTTTCAGTTTAAGATCACTATCTAGTATTATCCCATCATTGATGCTTCTAGATTCCAATTAGGTTATATAAGATAAATATTACATACACAAGTATGTCATACTTTATCTAGATTAGGTAGTGAATGATTATGCTTTCACTAATGTATTATTATTAAATTTGGGCACTATGATCAAATATATTCATTTTATGAGTTAACATTTATCAAAATTCCCTTACTAGGACTAACTAGGATTAAAAAATAACATACCTCAAAATATACTAGTATCCCACTCATAATTAGGTATCAATTATGTGCACGAAACAAGAATGCTCCATATTTTATGTGTAAATAGATTCTAATATAGTCTAAACTAACATCTACCCTACATTCATCCATGAATATGATTACAAAATGCATGCTTATAAATTTTCTATCTTCTTTTACCATTTAATTCTAAAAGACTATATATTTAAATATTTGTCCTAGATTAGTTGGTATATTTGTTTTAGCGTCAACTATGTATATACACATAAGTTAGGGTTTCAACAAAGATGGAATAGTATTACAAATATAGTTTCCTGTAATTAATAAAATTACATATTTTCTATATAAGTATTATCAAAGAAATATTATATGTTTTCTTTAAATATTAGCTTCACTAGTTACATAACTATATTATTGTTATGTCTGTGTTTAGAACTACTACATATGTAGTTTTAAGACGTGCTAAACAATACTAGTATTAAAATACCATGACATATAAACTATATTATCTAATATGCTTTATTAATGTTACTGAGTTATATATAACTCAATAAAAAATACTCTTCTTGACATATATAACTTATTCAATTTGAAACACTACATACTTATATAATACAATTTTGTTAAAACATTTATCTTTTATTTTCTCTAATATGTAATGCAAAATCCCCTGTACTTATTTTCCAAACAAAAATTATTTCTTCTCCCATGGTTATATACACACAATTATATCATCTGGTGTTTTGTTTTGTGTGAATTATACACAATTATTTTTATACCTCAACACAAAACAATGTTTTAAATATAAAAAAACAAAGAAAAGTAGTACTATATATGTGCTTACTTGAGTCTTAGCTACTAATATCTTCCACACAATAGAAAAATATTTATTTTATAGTGCATTAATATGTTATTCATAAATCAAAACTAATTTACAATATGAAATTATAGCTAACCTAGTTGAGTAAATCATGTTTAGTTAAAGTGAAATATATATCGATGATTTAATATTATGTCATCATTTATTCATTCTAGAACTTTTTTACAATAAAACTATAGTATTAGATTAAGAAGGTCATATGACACGTATGTGAACAGTTACTTCAAAAACATATTGGGAATAAGGATAAAATAACAAAGATATGGTCAAAATTTGGATGTAGATACAACACTTCTTTTTGGACCTAATTCTTGTGCTATCTAAAGTAACTTTTATCACAATACCTCCTCAATAATGTGCATTGTATGCATCAGAGAAGCCCCAATTTTCTATACATGAAATGGAAAATACAACAACCACATGAATAGTCAAGAAAATTTCTTACGAATCAAATTGATGAATACACACCACACACATGTGAGTCAAGGGGAAACTCTGACACTGGGGACACCCATATTAGAATGACCACTAGAACCACCTAGATCACCACCTTCATAGAATATTCCAAAAAGCCAATCAATGGTGACTAATAGGGAAAATACATCCTCAATCGAGAACTCAAATAAACAAATAGATTAAAGAAGAAAAGGGATAGAATTGAAGAAAAAGGGGGGAAGAAGCCTCATATCCCAGTAAAGGACGAGCCATAAGCCACATGATCACTCTGTCCTAGTAATAAAAAGCCATAATAACCCTCTGAATACCTTCATCACAGGGCTATCCATCCTGCGACCATCACAGGGAGTGTTAACTACTTTTATCAAAATCAAGAAGCTAGATGTCATGGAAAACTCTTGGGTCGTCCAAATAGAAGAAAATCTAGGAGATATATCATGATATAAAGGAATGAAATCACCCAAAGTAAGTTAGAGGATAGGATATATGCATGATTACTGCCTCTCCCCATCCCCAATAAAACACAAAAGACTAGAAGAAGCCCTAAAGGCGACAAAAAATTACCAGAGCCTCATCTTCTACAAAATTATCATATTATTTTTACTTATACTTAGTTTTCCTAAAATCAAACATCAATTATCTAAATTAAACAACGAATTAGGAATGTGGGACCTATCCTTTGCATAGTTTGTTTCATGATGGAAAATTAAAAGAAGACAATTATGAAGTAGAATTCATTATAAGGGGTCATATTGTAATGAATGGTACTAAAATAAATAAATAAAACCTATGAATATCCCATTTATGGTTATTTTCTACAAAGTAAAACTGAATATTTCACAAAACTTACTTTTTCATATTTACTTGATATGCTTCTTGATTTGACTCTCTATGTATAAGAAATAATTAGTAGATTCTACCAAGATATAGTTCTTGCAAAGAATATATTATATAGATACAAATACTAGATTAGGTCAAGTAGAAAATTTGATTTATTTTATGGTTTTAGGATGTATTAACTGAAAACCTCTTCTACTTTTTCAAATTACAATTATAAAGAAAACTTAAAAGTAGCAACTTCAATTATGTGTAGAAGTTAATTTTGAAATTTTGCAGATTGCGAATGAATGCAACATATATGTATATGCAGTTGTAAATTTGAAATAAGAAATAATTAGAAAGTATAGTAATATACTTCTTTTTAGATGTCATGTTTCATAATAAAAGTAATTTTCCTTTATACATACAAAATGAACAAAGAAGATAGTACCAAAAATATTAACAATATTTAACATACTACGTGAGTTATAATTTTGGAAACTACAATATGGAGTCAATGTCATATAGAATGGCAACAACTTTGTATTTCTAATAGAAAGTAAAATATTACCAACCACATTCTAAATACTTAAGTTGTCATTTGCAAGAACTTAACTTTGTATCACTATGAAGATATTATCATAATATATATGTAGGTTCCAAATATATTCAATTTGTAAGCTATTTTTATATATAACTCCTTTATGGTAATAATTAGATGATTAAAATTGGTATGTTGTAAAAAATTAGATAAAAAGAAGTGGTTGGATTTCATAGATTTCAATTTCCTTATTATACATAGATACATATATATACATATATAGCCGACAAGGAGTGGCTCAAGTGGTCAAGCACGGTGTCCCCTAACAAAGGGACCCAGGTTCGAATCCCAGCTTCCGCCTTGATTTACCACCCTCTCGGGCGTTCGGCCTCCGCCACGGGTGTGGGAGAGGGGGGGATATCTCTCTTAATCCCATATATATACATATATACATATATAATACATACATACATACATACAATACTAACACCCGTCTTCCCTCATCGGCTGTGCGACTCCCCCTGGAGCGAGGACCACAGCGGGAGAGACCACCTCTCCCATCATCCACCCTACCACCACCACCCCAACCACCGAAACCCTAACCCCCCACACACACCATGCATGGGAACACACACGCACACCATGCACGGGCCGAGGAAGGAAGCCACTGCTACGGAGAGTAGGTTCGATCCAAGGAAAGGAACCACTGCTACAGTGGGCGTAGGAGGAAGCCCTAGCCTTGCGACTGGGCCCAATTCAAAGAAAGAAACCACTGCTATGGTGGTAGAAAAATTTGGCAATGGAGGATACTCTAGCCACACGACGAGTCTCACTGGAGAAGGCGTCGGGAACCCTAGATGGGTGAACGAGCCTCCAGAGGTTGAGAAGAAGACCTCTAGCAATGGAGGGATGGATTGGACAAGAATTCTAAAGCAACCTTCATCGAGCAACAAAGAAGATCTCAGGTTTTCGATACCGCATGAGGTAGAGGGTGAAGTTCACATTGAGTTGGAGGAAAATGAATTCAATTGAATGAAAAACATCTGGTAACACACAATTCTAATGTATGTCCTGGGCAAACAGCCATACTACCCCCATCTTCTAGCATGGTTCAACATGACCTGGAAGTTGAAGGGTTCCTTTGAACTATTATCTCATGAACATGTTATCTTCTTGACTCGTTTCTCAACAGCGGATGATAAGGAGGCAACCCTTGGTTTGGGACCTAGATGGTTTGATGGACAATTGGTTGTTACCAAGGAGTAGAAGTATGGAGACGAACTAAAGAAGGACATATTCAATATGATCTCAGTGTGGATTACGTTGCAGTCTATTGGAAGATTGTGGACAAGGAAGGTGGCTGGAACATTGGCCTCTAGTGTCAGACAAGTAATCCATGTGGATGACAGATCTCTGAAAAGTGACGAGGTGAGGATAATAGTTGAACTCCAAGCAGACAAGAAGGAACCAGAGAAGGTCTGACTCAATGTAAAAGGATACGAGCCCATTCCAGTCAAGGTAGCCTATGATCATGTACCTCCACGATGCAGCCAGTGCCATGCCTTTGGTCATGGTGAGGGAGCGTGTAATGAAGAGAAACATGTCATGAAGGTGACTTCTAAGGAGGAACCAACAAAGGTGTGGAGAAAGAAAACCCAAACAAAGCAAGATGAAACCAACAATGAGGAAAAGACATCAGAAATGATGCCAACTAAAACAATAGTGAATGAATAGTAGGTCTCAGGAGAAGAAGGAAGCACGACACTCAGAAACAAGGCAAAAGAAAATACTTTTGTTTTAGCTCACTACAAAAAATACATGAATTGGTTACAATTTATTTAATTACATATATACTATATGTAGTCAAAGCCAATTTTAGCTACATTTCTTAAAAATATAAATAAAATAAATGAAGCCAATAAGATTGATCAACTTGAACTACATTTGTCCTCTTTATTTTAGATGTAAACACTACTTTGTAGCTAAATTTACTAAACAATACCCCCTCTCCCGCGCGCATGTATTCGATCCAATTAAACCCGCGCATCCCAGTTTCCCATTCTCTCTATTCCTCGCTATCTCCTTCTCTCCCACATACTCAATCGGCCGCCGATCACGCTCCTCTCCTGCGCGGGCATGTATTGGATCCAATTAAACCCGCGCATCCCAGTTTCCCATTCTCTCTATTCCCCGCTATCTCCTTCTCTCCCACACACTCAATTGTCCGCCGATCACGCTATCTGACTAACTGTCACGCCCGATCGCATGAGCCTCCCGCAGTCCACGCGCTTGAGTGCTTCCGCACATCCCAATCCTTGCATTGGCAGGATGAAGACCTAAAACCTTCGTGGATCCTGAACTTGTCGTCCAGCTTCGCCCGCTGAATAGTTCGCATCTTCAAGCGATCATTGCCCCCATCCAGTGCTCGCCTCTTCTGCAAGATCTTAGACCCTTCCCAAAGTCGCCACCTCCTCCCAAGGTTACTGCCTCTCCATTGTCGCAGACAATCCCCAAGGTATTCAGACCTCTATTTCTGTAAGTCTGAGATGACTGCAGTTCATTTTCTTCTATTTCTGAGATCATATTGTCTTTTGTTTGCTGATCGATCATGGAGTCAATTTTTAATATTTCTGTATAGGAGTGAATACGTGTATCTTGTTTAGGGAAGACACGACCAATTGGTAGCAAACTTTCATTATTCACTATTACATGACACAAAACTCATTTCACTACAATACTTGGTCACCACCATGTGCATTACAATATGACATAGTAACCCCATTGGCCAATTTGCCTCTGACAACATTTTCTCTAGGTCAATAGGGGCCAAGCATATAAATCGTGATATTTTTGTTTTTTGAAACATACCAATTCAGATCCCTCTAATGAAAGCAGTTCTAGCATCTTGTAGTTGGATAAGGACATCTCCTATTGTCATTCTCTCACTTGGTAACTCATTGGAGCAGATAAGAGCAATATTGGTGATTGATAATATGCATTCCTGTGTTCTAGGGGTTATGCTTGTTGCGTGTGGGAGAAGAGTTGGATCCAGTATGTCTATGATTTGTGTTAAAAAGTTTTTCTCCACATAATTGTGAAGGTTTGTTTCATCTATAAAAGAATCATCAGTCGACCTCTTTCCTGTCAACATTTCCAACAGAAGAACTCTGAAGCTATAAACATCCCATGATGTACTGACCGGGCTTCCCATTCCACTCTCTGCAGTTCATAAGTGGATGTCAGTGAAAAGAGGACGTTATTTTAAATACCAAACAGGATAAGTGTTAGTTGAGAAATATAAAGTAACATGAAAAGCGAACAACATATTATTGTCTATAAACGATGACTTACCAGGAGCAATGTAACCAGGAGATCCTTTTACACCAATCGATACTGCTTCCACATACAGAGATAGTGATTTGGATATTCCAAAGTCGCTAACACAGACTGTCATGTCTTTCTTTAGCAGAATGTTGCTAGGCTTTAGATCTCGGTGCACTATGGGTGTTACAGAATGATTATGAACTACTTTTAGTTAGACATCTAGGAGGCCACCAATACCTTCCTATAGCAGTGTGAGACCTTCATTATCCATCCTCTTCCCATGTGGATTCATTAGACCCAAAGTAGTATTGGGGTGGAACAGTCAATCTGGATATTATGGCCCTCCCTATTCAACTATAACAAGCTATTATAAGCTTCAACCTTAGTAATTCTACTTCCATTCCCCTGTAAGGTAGTAACATTAATTTACCATGTAATAAGTATGCTTACCTAGTCTATTTCCATATCTAGAGAAGGATCTCCTCCTAACACTTCCATGTTTTCTTGCTTCTATTGCCATGCATAGAGATGGTTCATGCCCAAAGTAGCCAAAACTTGAGCATTTTAGGATACTACTCATATTGGAAAAGAATAGATACTTTATCATTCTTGTGTTCATCACTTCACAACCTATCTCCTTTGAAGACTCAAGATAAGGAATGACAACTTGGATTCTTGCAAACTCTAGCCGCTTATTGATTTTCATAAAATAGTCAGATTGTATAAGCCTTCCCACGAAGCTTCTGATCATACTAAGCATCTCCTCATCCCAAACTCCCAAGGTAGGTTGGGAAACTTGATCCAGACTAGAATTTCCATTATCTTTGCCTTTTCAAGAGGCTCTCCCATCTCCCACTTCTTAAGGATTAGTAGGTTGGTGCCCTTGGAGTGGTTGTTAGCCATGGGGGTGGGGACCTATAGGTTGGTGCCCCTGGAGTGGTTACCCTATCAGTTTCTACTCCCTTAGGTGGACACGACCATTGTCACACTACAATCAAATTCAATCCCAATGAACCATGAACCAAGAAAAGCACTCCATGGAGTATTCATATGCATGCAAGTTTCTTTTTTAAATTTAGAGTTAAGAATTTACTATGTCTAGGCACTCTCCTGTTCTGACATTTGGCAAGTATAACTAATGTCATAGTAGTTTTAGAGCCACAACAACATGAACATTATGTCTAGGGACTTTTTTGTTCAGGCACTTGGAATGTAAACCTAATGTCAGGCACATTTCAAGATGAAAATGATGTATGACATTGTCACTAGGCAAGTAAACCTAATGTCAGACGCATGATATGTTTACTAGTTGTAAGTAACTCAAAAGAAAGAACTAAAAAATCTACCTGAGCTTGCTATCAATATATATTAATAAGTGTATATAGAAAACTACATGAGCTTGTTCTCCATGCAATCATTCTACATTCCATGTACTTTCTAGCAAGCTAGCAGAATATCACTAATGGTCCTATAAGAAATATGTGGATTCAGAATGGTAGTAGCATTAGGTTGAAAATATTTAAGTAATTCAAACAAAAAAGCAATCAGGTTTGACTGGTAACCACCAGCATTTGAAACCACCTTATCTCATTTGGTAGAGAGATATGTTTACCAAGAGGAAGCTTTCTTAAAGCAACAAATAGTTGGCACTATCATTCTGCCCTAGAAAAATTGCATACTCATCAGTAAGAAATGGAGGACGAATGCAGACAAGAACTTATCTCACCTCATAACTCCTCACTGGTATCACAGTATTGAGATTCTTTCTTAAGATACTAGTCTTCATAAGTGATAGTGTATACAACACTTAGTATCCCACATAGTTGCATAGACACAACAACCCCATCGACTTTGCTACCACAACAATCCATGATGGCTAGTTATACAGGACAATGCAACAACTAATAACGAGGAACCTTCAGAACACCATATGCAGAGAATTAACTGACGACCTACCAACTGTCATCATGGAGCACAAACAATACTACAACTTCAGCAAAAGGATGACCAAACAAGATAAAGGAAAAGGTCCAAACCACATCAGACCATTATAGGAGCCAAAAGTTCAAATCTGAGCTAGATAAATGTTGAAATATTTCCTATTAATATTTGTTTGATTTTGTTTCTTTATTCCTAATTAGTAAGGTTGTGCCTCATAATTTTCCCCTCACATTATATAAGTGAGGGTTATTGTTCATTTACAATTATTAAGGAAAAACAATTATCTTCTTCAATAATAAATAGAGCAATCTCATGGATATTACCAAGTAAATAGGCGTAAGGCATTAACCTAATTAATAATTCCACTAAAATAGGATAAAAGTTTGTCAATCACCCAGATCAAAGAAGAGAATCCTGGAACAAATCACATCAGCCAGTACAGTTTTCAGGTGGAGTATGCAAAGAGTCAATTTTTTTCAGTTTTATTCACTATAATTATCTGCAAATGTAATATCGTTCGATCTAAAGACATTGTAGTAAGAATGTAATTGTATTTATGATAAATTAAAGACTTTTTCTTTTAGCCAACATGTAGCACTTTTTGAGTATTAAGCCCTGGAAAGCTTATCTATGGCTCGTCTGAAATTTCAATGTAGCTTATGAAAAAACAAAGACCAATAACATGTTAGTTACAAATCACAGTCTACAGAATTATTTCCAGATTTATTTCATAAATTATTGGTCTGGTAGAGATTGTCCCATGATTCCACCTCCTATCTTACTTCATATTGTAAATTTATGAGTTAACTTCTTTTCCTTGACTGTTTCCTGTGGTTTCTTGCCGACAGGTTACAAAAACTGAATCTAGGAGTTGCTAAACAATCCTTAGATATGTGGCTTTTTGGTTTTTAGTCACTATTACTATCCGTACTCAATTCCATACATTTCTGACTTATTTTGGTATTTAATTGGAATAGTGGTCGATAATTGGAATTTATTGTGGGTCATAAAATGGTATGTATGGCTCATATATATATATATATTTATATATATATATATAGAGTGTAGTTTACAAAACAATGGAGATCTACTTTAGGTTTACTTTATAAAAATTACTCAGTTGATAAATGATTTGTTATTTTTCAGGGTTTCATTCCTTCTGCCTTGGTTCTCATTTGGAATATTTCCTTTTCTCACCATATTCCCTGCTTCTAGTGGTTCTTCACATCTGGATGTATATCAAACATGGAATCTGCTAAATAAGTTTGATTGGTAGCAGTATCCCATATATTAACTGGTGTGCTCATCCCTTTAACACCACGATTCAGTTTCTAGTTGGGCCTTTTTCTGCCATTTTATGGGTTAGTGGCAGGAGGAAGAATTGTATTTCAAACCTCAGTGCCTTCCTAGTTCCTATACAGGCATAAATCTACCCTGTTGACTCTATTGATATTTTTAAATGAGTGCTAGGGCAATTCAGTGTTACAAATTTGAACATATGTCATATGACAATATATTATTCTTTAAACATGTTAACTTATCTTAAGGTATGCATCAAATAATAGTTCACTTTAGGACCAAGAGAAACTGTTGCCAATTTGACTAGTCATTTTATTAATGAATTTTTTTCACTGCATAAATCCACTGATTATTCCTTCAAAGGTATATTTCTATTAATTTTTTTTGCAAACATTTGCGTTTTGGGTATGGAATCACGATAATTAACGATCAGTTTGTTCTGCTGGGTTCTATCTAAATGGTGAATATCTTAATATGTACTGTATGTTCTTTGTTGTTCATATATATCCGAACATGTATGTTGTCTGCAGAGCATAAGGTAATGGTATGGTACTTTATGCAGTATAGGAAAAAATTAGGCAGGCCTTATGTTTTTTATATCTAATGACATGCACATCTCTCTATCTCTCTCTCTCCCCTATAAGCCCTCAGGGAAATTTTCTAAATACTTGTACATGATCTTAATTTTTTTTTCATTTTTCAATTTTCTGATATTGTAATTAAGGATACTAGAAAGATTGATATAATACTTCTTTTTATTCATTTCTTATTTTCTTGGATCAATGCCTCTTTTTATGCAGCTTTATAGATAAAAGCTACCTTACTCTGCTTTATAAGTATATAGCCAATCAATTCACATAATGATATCTAACCTAGTCATTTCTAACACAACCAAAATGGATGAAAAGATTAATTTGCGAAAAAATGGTCATACATGACTTGTTGAATATATATACTTCCAATTTATATCCAATGCTAGATAAAAAACAAGGATAGGTTTCTAGCATTAAAATTAGATGTCTAGGATTGTGTGGCTTCATAAACATGAAGTGTTTCTTTAAGAAATTGCAGAATAGAAAGCAATACCTTGTTGACATGATGCTGCAACATTTTTTTATAAAATGCTAATTATTCACTGGGGTCTTGCCTTTATTCTATCTAGAAGGTGCTTCAGGTTAGGCTTTTTTGCTTGTGCCAGATATTTAATTGAATATATTTAGTCAAAATAGCATAACCCACCACTACATGAAAATCCATCTTTCCAGGGAATACTTCTTAGCGCTTTGTGAGCAGTTGCTGTGAAAAAATGACTTCTTGCCTCTACCTCCTTTGGCTATCCCAAAACTTTAAATCAACTCTATTATTTGTAAAGGTTCACGCCTTCCCCACAAGACCCACACTTCACCAAATGAGTGAAAGCCAACAATTAGCCATCTCCTTCCCAGACTGTGTTGCTGAGAGGAGCATGATCTATCACTAGACTCTTGTAAGACTGCTTGTGCCATTAACAAGAGGAGCTGCTAATGTGCCTCATTGATTGACAAAACCATTTCTCAAATTCATTAGGATTGACAAGACCCTATGTTTATCTAAACCAATGGTATGAAAGATCACTCGTAAGAAGACGAATTATGGCAAAGTTTGGATCAAATCCAATATGCATAAGAAATATTATTGTCTGAGGCCTATATGCAATGTGATTTTTTCCAAATAAGGAATTGCAGAAGGACGAATATCACTCCAATCACACTATTGTGATATTCGGGAGATCATTTATTCTTCAGGCCAAAGATAGTCCATCTGTGGTAGCATTAAGGCGTCCACATAGAAAACCTAATATTAGTATTTGAATCTTGCACTCATGATATTGAGAAACCTAATAAAACATGCAATGATGATGGCCAATCAAGAAGTAAGATAATAAACATTAATTCTATAGTAATTAGTCATTGATACAATTCTTTAGATGTAGATACAAGAAAAGAACATTTGGGTAACAAGGCTACTCCCTGTGCTCCAGTAGCAAAGTACTTGCTACCCATGAAGAGTGAACAACATGCAAAGGGATAGAGAGAGAGAGAGTGGATGTCATTGTCACTGTGGAGTGGAGAGATAATTAACATAAGCAATTTATTGTGGATTACCCACCAAATATTATAATTGTTTGAAAAATGTATAGATATAAATGATATTCACCATAAGTAGATCTTTGTCAAGAATTTTGACACTTATCTTGATCTGATTCTATGTAACCACCTAGTTTGTGACGTCAGAGAATACAATAGAAACTCAAATAAAACATAGCAATATTAAGCTTACCAAAAACATTCTAGCTAGATAACTATACAATTGTGTTTTACTCAAGCATGGTTATTATACACAAGAAGGCATGATTCTGAAATCTTATTCTAAATAATATACATAAACTCCTTATGGAAGAACCAACAAGAATTTATGTAAGCCGAGAGAGCCAGAGCAAAAAGATGTTTGGCAGGCAAATGGAAAATGCATAAAACTGACCTACATATAACTGCTCATTCCATTCATGAGATGACTCTTCACATAATAGACTACCACTCCCCTAAAAGAGATGAGTCTCTACATAACCATTGAGCTCAGGTTTTTCATGTGCTTGTATAACAACCTATATGTATATGTTATACATGCATGGCTTACGTTCTTACATGCTAACTCAATTGTATTCTGTACAAGATAAAACTATTTTGATATTTATTGCCAATACGTCATAGATAAATAGATATATACATGGCTTGTCAAAGTATTATGTAGTATATAATGTATAATATGATCGGTATTATACTTTATTGATTTTCTACTTATTTATATATTTAAATTTTCATTGTGTTAAATTTATGTATACTTTCTTACCTTCTTTATTATTAATTTTTTTAAAATCTTTCCATTTGATTAATAATTTCTACGTATATATTGATTATATTGATGTGTTTACTTACATTTATCTAGGGAAGTATGATCGACAAAAGCTGGATATTTGAGGAAGACAGGACCAGTACAAAGTACTTAACTGGGGTAGTCAAATTCATAGAGGACGCTTTCAAAAAATGTAGTAGGAATGAGACTATCTTATGCCCTTATAAAAAGTGTCTAAATATACAAATTCACAACCGTCAAGTGACAACCGAGCACCTGTTATGGAATGGTTTTTTCAGCAGCTACACTGATTGGATTTTTTATGGTGAGACTTCTTCTGATGCCACGGAAGATTCTTCTATGCAAGACAACATGCCATTTGATGATATGAGAGACATGTTGCACGATGCATATGGAGTCCAAAACTGTCGAGAAACTATGGACAACGACGACGATGATTCATTTGTATTTGTTGACGACGAAGAAGCTGAGCAATTCTACAAATTATTAGAGATTGCTACACAAGAGTTGTATCCTGGAAATAAGAAATATTCCAAGCTGTATACCGTCGTGAGGTTGTTCCATATAAAATGTAGCAATCATTGGAGCAATAAATCATTTACTGAGCTGCTCGAACTTTTGAAGGATTTGCTTCCTGAGGGTGACACGTTGTCTGGCTCATACTATGAAGTAAGGAAAATAATTAGGGACCTTGGTCTTGACTACGAGAAAATTGATGCCTGTATAAATGATTGCATTTTGTATCGCAAGGAGTTTGCAAATAATACTTCATGCCCGCGTTGTCATGTTTCTATATATATAGAGACTAAAACTGATGTAGACGGTGCACAAAGTATGGGAATTAAAAAGAAAAGAGTTCCTTGTAAATTTATGCGCTACTTTCCCTTGACTCCTAGGTTGAAGAGATTGTTTATGTCCTCTAGAGTCGCACCACTAATGCGGTGGCACAGATGAAAGTTGCACCAAGGATGGAGTTTTAAGACATCCAGCAGATTCACCTGCATGGAAGACATTTGATAACATGCTGATTTTGCATCTGATTCTCGTAATGTGCGTCTTGGTTTAGCATGTGACGGATTTAATCCATTTGGCATGATGAGTAACTCATATAGTATTCGGCCAGTCATATTGATTCCGTACAATTTGCCACCATGGTTATGCATGAAGACACCTAATTTTATCCTTTCTATGATTATTCCTGGTCCAACTCAACCAGGAATGAAGATAGATATCTACTTACAACCTCTGATTGAAGAGTTGAGAGAACTGTGGGAAGTTGGTGTTGATACCTACGATGTTGATCGTAAAGCTATATTCAAATTGTGTGCCACCTTACTATGGACGATAAATGACTTCCCTGCCTATGGTTATTTATCTGGTTTGCAAACTAGTGGGTATGATGCATGCCCTGTTTGCAATAAGGACACGTGGTCTATTATACTACCACATAGTAGGAAACAATGTTTCATGGGCCACAGGAGGTTCCTTCCGATGGATCATAAATTTCGTAGGGATATGTCCTCATTTGATGGAAAAGAAGAATTAAGACCTGCTCCAAAGATGTTGTCTAGAAATCAAGTTTTAGTTCAAACCAGAGATGTAGACAATATGCCTTACAATTGGAAAAAACAAAGCATTTTCTTTGAGTTGCCATACTAGAAGTACAACCGTATTCGTCATAATCTTGACGTAATGCATATTGAAAAGAATGTATGTGAGAGTTTGATTCACACGTTACTTGGGATGGACAAGTCAAAGGATAATGAAAAATCACGTTATGACCTTTTAGAGATGGGAATAAGACCTAGACTGCACATTATCAAGAACGGAAGTAAGAATATTATTCCACCTTCTTGTTTTACTTTGAAAAAAGAGGAAAAAAAATTATTCTGTAAGTTTTTGAAGTCTGTACGGGTTCCAGATGGTTATTCCTCCAATATCTCGCGAAATGCACGCATCAAAGAAAGAAAATTGTTGGCATTAAAGAGTCACGACTACCATATATTAATGCAACAATTTCTGCCATTGGCTTTATGGGTAGCGTTGTCGAGCAAGAACATCATAACTGTGATAACTGAGTTGTCTAGATTTTTCAAAGACATATGCTCAAAAGAGATAAATCCGTATGCTATTGAGAAGTTAGAATCTAGAATTGCGGTGACTCTATGCAACATGGAGAAGATTTTACCGCCCTCATTTTTTGACATAATGGAGCACGTGGTCATTCATCTTCCACGAGAAGCTAAGATAGCTGGACCACCATTTTATCGTTGGATGTATCCAGTAGAAAGGTAGTATGTTTTTACTATTTGTTTCACTAAAATTTTATCAAATATATTTTTTGATTTTAAACAAATTCTATTTATCATTATAGATACTTGAAAACTTTGAAAGAATATGTGAGGAATAAAGCTGCTCCAGAAGCTTCCATAGCAGAAGGTTACCTCGCAGACGAATGTGTAACATTTTGTTTAAGGTATCTCTCCGGGGTAGAGACAAGGTTCACAAAATTGGCTAGAAATGATGTTGAAGATGACGATATTGTTACTGATGATGATTGGTCTATATTTTCACACAAAGGGCATCGAATAGGAAAGAGTATTCATGTTTATCTTGAAGATGTGATGTTGAAAACTGCACATCAGTATATTTTATCTAATTGTGTTGCAGTTGAACCGTTCATGGAGTGAGTTCATTAAATTATTAAGAAATATGAATGCTCACCGTTAGATGTTTGTACACACGACTTATGTACTTGTTAGCAGGGAACACATTCGCCTCGTGAAGAAATTGAATCCATGTGCAAGACATTGGGAAATCAGTAATATTCATATGAACACTTTTAGTGATTGGTTTAAGAAGCATGTAAGTCTATAACATTAATTTCATTTAATATTGTTAGAGCATTGTATTAATAACTCAATTCATAATGTATATAGATTGAAGAGAAGGCCAAGTCAGAAAATTTGCCATCAAATCTACTAACTCTAGCTCGGGGACCATAAAATATGGCGAACAAATACAATGGATATGTAACAAATGGATATAGATTTCGAACCAAGGAGGGGGAACATGGTAAAAAAACCCAGAATAGTGGGATAACGGTGAATGCCCAGACAGAAAGTTTTTCCAGTTCCAAGGACAAAAGTCCTAAATTGGGTCAAGTTACATACTATGGGGTACTCCGAGAGATTTTTGAGATTAGTTACTATGAGCAACTGAAAGTTGTACTGTTCAAAGGTGATTGGGTCAATGCAAACAAGGGCGTCAAAAAAGATGAAAATGAATTTACAATGGTCAAATTAAAACTCATTGACTTAATTGAAAATCCATTTGTATTGGCCTCTCAAGTACAACAAGTCTTTTATCTGGCTGACATCAATCACCGTGGGTGGAGCTTTGTCGTGCAGACGACACCACGTGATACTTATGACATGGATGAGAAGCTTACTGAAAATTTCATGGATGGGACATGCGTACCTGAAGATTCTCATGCAGATGATTGGGAATCTATTTTTAGCGATGTTTCTGATGGATCTGATTTGGTTAGAGAAGATATGGAGGGTGTAACTTTTTACGATGGCAAAAATGATGAGCAACTTGATTGAGATCGTTGTGATCTATCATATGTAGTTTTTAATAATCAAATCAGCAACTGTTTTATAATGTTTATATCAGGTAGCCCCTACAACCATTATTATTTAACTATATTTTTATGGTTATAGTTTTGTTTTATTAATATTTGTTATGCATTATATTTTCAGGATGTTGAAAAGTCGTTCACAATTGTTGTCTGCACGAGAAACTGATGATGCAAACAATGGAGTAATTAAACGAAAATTGGCGGGTACGGTGACATATAATTTATCTATTATCATTTTGTACTTATAGTTGTAAGATTCTGTCTTAATATTTATCTTTGTAGGAATGTCTAAACGATTGCAAATGAATGGATACTATCTTGGTTCAGTTAATGCTGATTTGGGAATGAATGGAGGTTATCTTGGTTCTGTTAATGCTGATTTGGGAGTGAAAGGAGGATATCTTGGTTCAGTTAATGCTGATCTTAGAAGTTCTAAAGCTAATTTGAGTAATAAAACTAATAAAAAGGTTGGTGCATCATCTGTTTTCAGCAGCAAAAATGCTGAAGTACACATCAGAAAAGAGAAGCATCCGCATGTGTCAATGATAAATCAGGATGTTCCAATCGGTGGAAGGATGTCTCTGTTAAACAACCGTACAAGAACTGCTCATTGTGTTGATAATGCCAATATAAATCATGAGGTTGGAGCTGATCATAGAAATTCTTTGATAAACAATAGCATCAGAGCTGGTCATTCTATTCATAAGGCTAATTCTTTGGCAAGCAATGGTACCGGAGTTGGTCATTCAGTTGATACAGCCAATATCAATCATGAGGTTGGAGCTGGTCATAGGGATTCTTTGGCAAATAATGACATGAGAGCTGATCATTCTGTTGATAATGACAATATAGATCATGAGGTCAAAACCAATCATGTAAATGATGAGGACTTCGAATTGGTTGATCAAGAAACTACTGCTAATCATGATGAAGGTACATAAGTTTCTAATCAACTAACTACACCAATTAGCTATTACCTAATATTTTAGCATTTATATGTATATTTTAAAAATAATTGCCTCATATTGTTTTAAATTTTTAGGTGGTGCTGTGTATAATAAAAAACGAGGCTATTCTAAGTGTCTTCGATTATGGAGTAAGACAGGGGATGCAAAATTACCAATCACATTGGATGAGAATGGAGAACCAATTGGACCTCATCAAAATGACTTGTCTTCTTTTTTGGGAACAATTGCTAGAAATTCACAACTGGCACCCTTGGATTACTTGGATTGGCGACAAGTACCAGCTGGAAAGAAAACTAAAATATGGAATTATGTCTTGGTAATATATTTTAGTAAAGTGTTATTGAAGCGTATATTTGTTATATTCATTCTATTTTTCATTTAACAGAAGAAATTTACTATCGACTTAAAGGGAAAGAAATCGGTTCTACGCACAATTAGGGATTGTTGGAGAAACTTCAAATCTGAAATCAAAAGAAAAAATTATATGCACCACAAAGACAAAACAGACAGACTTAATGATTGTCCTTCCCGTGTTGACCCATTGCAGTGGGCTTTTCTTGTGAATTTCTGGGACTCTAATGACGGAAAGGTAAGATAATTAGTTATATACGATGTCTTCTCTTAGTTTTTATTGGTGATAAGGTTAATGTTCATGAACTGCAGTTACGGAGTGCAAAGAATAGTATGAGTAGAAAGTTTGTTACCACACGACATACATCAGGGTCGATGCCTTATGCTTGTGTGAGAGCAAATGTGAGTGATTTGCCACATACTTATAATAATATCATAACACATTCACACTCTACTTATACTTTATTTGTGTGTTAATAACTGTTGCAACAAAAGAATAAAGGGGGTCCCGTTAGTCAATTGCAGTTGTTTGTTGCTACCCATAAGAAGAAGGACGGTACTCCTGTAGATGCAAAATCAGCTGAACTAATTGTAAGTATAAAATTATTCATGACATATTTGACTTTATTTGCTCAATTTTTTTATCATCATTATGGTTACTGTTGTAGGACAAGTTACAATCAGCAGTTGAAAACAATGATGCAAATCTTGATGAAGATGAAATTGCTGATCAAATATTGGGTGCAAAGAAGGCTCATGTGAACCATGAGAGTAATGAGTTTAGTCAGGCATATGTTGAGGGTTTTGAAGGTACAGTCAAAGACCTACAACACATATGTGAGTCACAAAAAATAGAGTTGTCAGATCTGAAAAAAAGACAAGAACATCTCGAAGCAATAATTTTGGGAAATTCAAGCGGGAGTGTTCCATTTCAAGCAAATCAAGTAATTATTCAAATTTTTAGTAATAATTATAAGTTATGATTTTATTAATTTCATAAGTGTTTTGTATTGTAGAATATGGAAACAACTAGGAATGAAGGAACACCCATGCCAAAAAAGTCATGTAGCGGAACCACCATTATAGAAAGACAGGTTATTAAACAAAAAAAAACTCCTAATAACTTTGATTCTTGATATCTAAAATTTTACATTGTAATCCGTACAACTTATAGGTCATGAGGTTGTTAAGTTTTGATGATGGAACATCAATTGTAGCTCAAGGACAAGTGATAGGCGTGAATCCTGACCTTGTAATAGGAGGAGGAAAGTTAGGGTCTGCATTTGCTGCTGTTTGCATTGGTGTGGCAATTAAACCTGAAGAGCAACTGGTTAGACCATTTGACAATTATAAAATCATTGAAGATGCAATCGGGTCAATAATAGCTTGGACAAAGAAGCTACTCATTGTTCGGTAATTTTTTTCTTTCAATGTGCTATAAGTGTAACATGTCTATATAATGGTTTTAGATAATTATTTTTGTTATTATAGGTAAAATGCTTGGAGCGAGGCAATTGAGGCAAACAATAAAAGTTCCTTCAGAATTATGTAGATGCTATTTTTCCTCTTTTCTATAGGTTTAGAATAAAGTTTTTGTTTGATGTAAAGCTTGTCAATTCATTCGATATAGAAAGGATTGTCATCCGAACCACCATTACAACATTGTTTTCCATTTCTCTTGCTACATAAGACCGTGATATGAATATTCTATAGTATTGGTTAACATTTAGACCTCTTTTATGGCAAGGCTGCATTTCACACTTATGTATGTGATGTTCTCTAGTATGCAACGATGCATGTGATGTTTCTGTTGGCTCTTTCTATTATTTACAAGTAGTACATGATATTCTCTAGTGTAGGTCATGGTGGTGTTACAACAGTACATGATATTCTGCTTGAATCCAGGAGGCTTATAACCTGCTTGTTACATATATTAAGCTTAAGCTTGTATACAGGTCTTCGGTCTGGTTATTATATTGTGCAGGATGCTTGATGGTGTTCTTACCTCATGTTATGAAATTCTCCTTATGTACTCTTTTGAAGAGGATATGGTTTTTCCTATCTGTATGAGTTTTTGATAGTAAGAGCAGTAGGAATGCATGTTTTCTCCTTGGTTTCTTCGGCTTTGAATTGCATATGTTCTGTTGATATAATGGAGTGATGGTTCTATCTATTTGTAGTGAGTTAATTATTTAAGGTCTTCTCATTTAAGGTATATTGTTTGAAAAAGAGACGTGGACGCTTTTGTTTTGTGGGAATTAGTCTCTCTCTCCTTGAATCACATTCTCCCTTCTTTGTATAAGTGTGGAAGGCAAACTTCTATAGTCTCCATATCTTGTTTTAATGCATGGCTAGATTAGAATTTAAGTTTTATCCAGTTAATGAAAATTCATTCTCTTGATTCATATTACATGTTCCTGTTCATTCTATATAGTTGTGTGCCATCTACCACTTTATCTTCCTGTAATATAGAGCACGATATTCAGTCTCCAATGCGTGAGCTAAACTTTTATAATGCTTTTCAAATCTTATTATTTGATTTGTCCTCAAATTCAGTCTCCAGTGGATATAAACTACTAGCTGAATTGAACCATTAGAATGATGGTTTATGATCAAATTCCAAACTAGCCTAGATTTTATCTATAATTGCGTTGAACATTTCTGTTTGGCAGGGTTTTTACAGTTTCTTCCTTAGATACAATGCTGACGGATACAAAGACGATGCTTGAGGTGAAGATGACCTCTACAGTCGGGACCATTGGAAGCAAGCCACATGGGATACAGATGTATGCTTCTAATTTTATTGTGATTTGCAATAATTAGCTTTAAAACCTTATTGTCTCTTGTTAGTATCAAATCTTCATTATTATTATTTAATAGTGCAACAAACTCAAATGTTTACTTTCTTTTTGTTCTTATTTGAAGATAATACAGCACATGAGACCTTGATATTTAGTAGTGAAGCTATTTGATATTTATTAGGCGTATTTGACCTTGATGTAGGAAGTTATGGGTGTTTCGGCCGTTTGATTTCTTGTTCAACTCTTATAAATGCAACTTGAAGCTTTTTTACTATATGTTGGATCGAGACTGTCACATTCATTCATTCTTATCACATGAACATCTCCCATGGGTAATCTACACCTCTTTTTGCATATGGCAACACAAAATCCTTCACGCAAGTACCTCTGACGTCTTTAATCTTCCTTAGTTAATAAACCCTTTTCATTCTTGGATCATTTTTATCTAAACATTATCAGTTAATATGTTCTTCTCAGGAAAGAGTTCATTCAAAAATATATCGTTTGATCTATGTAGTTTGCTTTTCTCTAATTGCCATACCCATTTTTCTCAATAATTTTTTGGGCACACTATGTTAACTAACCAATTAAAAAACAAAATTTTATACATGGCTACTTTTCCTATCCAAGTTTCCTGACTCTATTTTCATTGATTTACTACCTATGCATTGTTCTGACTTTCTTCCATTTTAATTAGTTTTAAAGTTGGAATCTTGTTTACACACCATGATTTCACAAGGATTCAACAATAGTTATGTTTTTTATTAATTCAATTATAAATGTTGCTACCATTGAACTTGTTGTTCAGGCTGCTAGAAACTACTACATTTAATTTTTATAGGACATGCAAAACATGTAGAGGAGATCCCTGGGTCAACTTTCCCCGACAACTTCTCACGATGTTAACCCTTCAGTTCAGTTAATTTCCAAGCAATTCCTTGCATGTATCTGTTGAGAAATAGGTCCTGAGTCTACAATGAAGTCTACCAAGTTTCATACTCTAAATAAGAAACCCAAGTACATAGAGCCATGGTTGTCTAGAATATTAAACCTTAAAGTCATTGAACTCATTATGTGAAAATGAGAACTATTCATATGGATAATTCTTCCTATTGTAGGGAAGGCTCACACATATAAGAAGAAACACTCGAAACTTGTGCATCTATGACCAATCATGTTATCTGGATTTAGTCTTGAGTGTTTTGTAAACTGAGGTTTACACATTACACATGCACATGAACATAATATGATACAATGTCATATACTATCACATATATGTATATAGCTTTCAGTCAATGCACACAGTTCTTATCAAAGAACCTTGATGCTTAATCTCATTTCAGAACTTCAAATATATTCTTATTTTACTGATCCACAACCAGCTTTATGGCTTAACCAGTAATTTTGGTTTTCCATGTTTTACATATCATCGGTAATCGTTGTGCCTATGTATTAGATGGTGATGTCTATCTCTCTGTTGACAAGTTCACATTATATGGTCAATTATCTGGACAGAAGTTACAAGAAAATCATGCATCTGAGTAAGTATATTCAAGAAACTGAACCCTATTTGCTTTGAGATGACACAAGAGGATATTGGCAGTGCATAACAGAAATGACATTACTGACATCCCTGGAAATCAACATATTTTTTTCTCATTATATTACCCCACAACCTGATATTTACTACATTGTACTAGTGTACTGTGACAGATCTTTCTATGTGTCTGATCTGTTGAAAACTTCTTTATAAATGTAAAGGGTCTCTCGTAAGTTTCCTAAGGTTTTCCATTGGGCATGCTCATTGAACAAATGTTACTTTCTGGGCTTAGTTGAGTGTAATCCTTCTCGTTTGGTATAACGTTGGCATCTTCATTGTCTTTCTTCTTGTTAAAACATGGGTCTATATGTTTTGGGTTGTTGTGCATCTGAAAATTTTGATTTGCTGGCCCTTTGAATGCTATCCGATCCTCTAGCGTAGTGGTTTTCCTAAGATCTCAAAAAAGTGTTTCTTTTACAATTCCCTGATGTCAGCTTCTGGTGCTTGATTTTTTTCTCATGTCAAGATGAAGTTATCCATATTTCTATGCCGAGACATGATGATATGTTGGGAGTGTTCTATAGTTATGGAGCTTGCTGAACCTTCGACTTTGAGGTAGTAAGTCTCGACTGGCCGGGGTTTTCTAATTGGCGTTGGTTCTTTGATTTAAGGTCTGATCTTAGTGTAAATCATGATTCACTTCTTCCTTTGAGAAGATAATCTTATGATTGATGCATTGTTATGTGGGAATGATTCAAAATTTTGAAATTTATGCATTTGAACACCAATTCTATGACAGTGAAGCAATGTTGCTGAAATATTTTGATTGGCTTGCTGCTGGGTTTATAAGAATGGGTCAATTTGGATTTGCCTTCATATGTTGTATGCATGTTTTGGTGGTTTAATCATTTTCTTTAGGGTTGAGCTTGGTGTAATTCATGATTCATTTTTCCCTTTGAATAGGAAATTTTCTACTTAACTCCTTCCACTGGTGTTTTCCTTTTTTTCTGTTGGAGGCTCTTGTCTGTTTGGTTTACAAGGACTGTTGCTCCCCTTTCTCCTAGTGTCCATGTCTACTCTCATCCCTTTTTCACACTGGTAACTACCTTTTTCTGATTGTGAGAAGTTTTAATCCAGGGGCTCTTGCTCTTGCAGACAAGCGCTGAAAAAGGAGGAGCAAACTTGTGTGATATTCATTTTTGGATCGAAGAAGATACCAGTCAAGAAAAATCTGGTACTACACTCATTAAAACTTTTGAACTTGATACTGCACTTGGTGGTTGTGTAGTCTAGTGCAGGGAGCTATAGGATTTTGAGATATGATATATTCCTTCTTACTTAAAACCTTGCATTATCCCTTTGGAGGGTGGTGTTACTTCTAGGATTAAGTAGCTAGAGGAAGAAAATTTTAAAATACGACTTTATATGTGCAAAAGGAAAACAATTTTTTAGATTAAAACACTTTTGTTTGGCTTGTTCCTCACCAAATCATCATGGTGTATACATACTAGACATAGAGAAGAAGATCTGTAATTCAGTGGTGTGGATTCCAATATTCAAGAGACAACCAAGGATTTAGATGTTACCCACCATTCAAAGTATCTCCACCATGAAGGGACTTGTGAAGAGGCTATTGTAGATGATAATAAACATGTAGCAAAGTATGATTCTGATGAGTTTGGGTGCTGAATGGATGTTATGCAGCACTTTTTTATCTATAATATGCTTTGCTTTTAGAAATTAGGACCATTCTTGGGCTTTAATGGATTCTTTAAACTAGATCATAGATCTATGGAATCCAGACCAAATGAAGTTGATGACATTGGGAGCTCCATCTTTCTAAAAGAAGTATTAGTGTGACAACATCACAAAGAAGCTCAATATCTATCCTTGTATGTACTTTATCCCAGCTATAATATCATATAATTCCTTACATGGTGAACTCTTTGAGGTCAATATACCAATTGGTTTCTTAGCTTTCCTTTCTGTGTAGACATGCCTATCATGGGCCACCAACAGTTTTTATTTATTTATTTCACAAACATTCTATCATATCTTACCTTCATGTGAAATTATCTTAAATTCCCTTTTAGTTTACACACTCTGTATGGTTCAGAACACCTGGATACTTGTGGCATACTGTCAATTTTTAAGTTGATCATTTGTTTTTATTCACACACATCAACTAATCCAAGAAGTTCTTTCTTTTTCTTTTGGGTTTCAACTATATATATCATGATTACACTATGAGTTGGCTACTTTCATATATGTTGTATAGAGTGTTTAGATTGCAGCTGGAGATTACAAAGGAAAAAAGTCAAATTGTCACTCTATTTTTATCAGTCTCTATTTATAAGTTGATCATTTGTTCAGATTATTTGTCTATTTTTATTCCTCATGAAACAAATAATTCCAGTGAGATAACTGTGTATATTATCTTCCATATTTTTTCATTTTAATGCTCAACAATATCTGTAGACTGGATTGTAGCTTCAAAAAAGTCAGATCAGCTAAAGGTGATGATATTGGTGCTCTAGCTTCTAGAATTGGTTGTTCAATTAGTAAGGTCAGCATTTCAATCATTTCATGTAGTCGATTCTAGTTGTAAAATTGTATATTACCCTAGATGGTGAACTCTGTGATGTCCATACACCTGTGAAATATTTAGGTGTCCTTTTTGTATGCACATGTATGATTTGTACTAATAGTTCTTTTGATTTGGTGTGTGGAAGATGGACAAACTCAGAACTCTCTTCATATCCTAGCAAGTTTCCACCATTCTAAAGATTCTAATTAAGATGTTGACAGACAACCCTAAACCCTAATGGTATCTTTCTTCAAATAGTTATAGTGTTTAAAGTGTTTAAACTGTGTACTAGCTTGGTCAGAATAGACATATTTCTGATTGGATGAACAGGTTTGGGCAAATATAGTTTGGCCACGAATTTGGAAAGTTAACATTTTGCCAAGATGAAGAACTACACTTGGAGGTGATGTGCAAACCATGTCGACTAATGGTAACCCACTGCTAGGCATGTACAACCTGATAACACCTGTGAGGTATGTCACTCAGAACCAGAACCAACTTGTCATTCTCTCTTAACCATTGACGGTCAACATGGAGTAGTTCATGTTCTTTTCTTCATTTACTGTCTGATGCACCTACAAAGATCTTCTTGTCCTTTTTTAGTTGGCTTAAAACAAAGGCAGCAAGGATGATTTCCTAATGACCCTCCTAATTCGTACTAGTTGTCTCAAGATGTCATCTTTGTAAGGCAGAGTACGAAGATACTTGTCATATCTCTTTTAACTGCAGTTATTCGAAGGAGGTTTGGAATGCCTGTGAGGATGGAGGCTTAATTAGTGCCATCCATGCTGATCTGAATGACTTTAGAAATTTTAGTAAAAAAGAAGAACTCATTGCTGGGTTTGTTATTATCTTTTATCTCTGGAATGAGAGGAATAAGAGGGTGCATGAGGATCTTAATAGGGACTATGAAGTTCTTCTGAAAGTGATTACGAGGACTGTAAATGACATTATTATCTGATGTGTTTGTTTGTTCCCTCCTGTTATGGACGTCAGCTTTCCTTTGTTCTGTTTTGGACGTCAGATCTATTGTGTTTTGTTCTGTTTCTGGCCTTTTCTTCTGATTGGAACTGCTGGAGCTGGTTCCTTTATGTCTTCTCCGGTTTGCTTGATGTGGTGTAGAGCATGTTAAAGAGGCCTTTTCTGATCAGTGAAGGGGTTGTTTCTTTTTGTCTTGATCCTTTACCCTTTGTTTGGAGTTGGTTCTTGGGTTGGGCATTTTCTTTTTCTTCGGTATACCTGATATGGCTGGCTGTCTTCTGTCTTTGGCTGTATCTTTTGAAGTTTTGTTCCTCTAAACGTTGATTATAGATATGAAGGCTGATATAGAGTGAGGCTCTGGTGTTTTTTTTTTCTGCAACACAGTCTCACGATGGAGGGATATGATCTTGATATGCTGATAACCTAAATATGCTTCTTTGAAAATAAGCAACTTTTTTCTTGAATTTAATTTGAAATAGAAGATACAAATGAATTAGTACTTGTTGTATCTTTATCCGTCTTTTGATAAATTGAATTTATTCATGATCGTTGATTATAGCTCGTATATAACTCTTTTTTTGTCTAAATTCTCATATAAAACTTGGTTTTCTTCTTTATTATTCCAGATGCCCAGATCATGGCGATAGTGTCCTCTATGTTGGCATCATACTTGTGTTGATACGACTGATTCAATAATGATGCAGCAAACAGCTTTAGGGTGACATCTGGGGTCTCGCATGAGCATGTCCCTACAGGTTGATCAAGCCACAATTAACAAAACTCATCTTCTTTTTGCCAGGTTGTGGTAGCTGCAGTAGCACGCCTTCATCTGCACCTGTGTTGCTGATGAGGGGGTATTGGTCTAGCTGATAGCTTTTTGGAAGATGACCCAACTTGGTGTCCCACAAACCGACACAATTTGAATGCAGTTGTGTTGTTGATCGAATTTCATTGGCAAATGTGATGCTAGTACAATGCTTGTATATGTGTATCATTTTTCAAAACATTGTGTAATAGGGGCAAGGTATACGTCCTCCCCATGTACATTTGACACTTCAATATAAATGAAAGTAAGTTTGTTGGCATAATGAGCATAATTTGGTCTAACTACTACAAATTTGTTACTAAAAGAGCTTCTGGACTAATTACACAATACATGAATAATCAAACTATACATATATGTATATGTGGCACTACATATGTAGCTAGTGCATAATCCAACTACATATATATGTGTGCAGTAGATGTTGCCTTTCCCTACACATTAACTACATATAATTTGTATTAACTTCATGTTTTTGCTACATACTGACTATATATACAATTGTAGGCATACATTTAGCTATAATTATACCTATATTTAAATATGTAAGGACAATATCTAGCTACGCTTCTGGATACATATGAATTTGTAGCGAATGGATTATCTAACTACATATTTGAAAAATATAGTTAAAGGCTTTAGCTATACGAGCATATACTACAATTTGTATGTGTAAAGAAATATGTAGTCAAAGCCTTTCGCTACAAAATATGGGGTTTTCGCTACAATTTTTTTTTTATAGTTAAAGACCTTTTTGTTAGTAGTGTCTATAAAGAAGAAGGGAGAAAGGACGATAAGAATCCCAGTGAAGATGGGCGTAGGTACCATCCTTGACACTACAAACAACTTTGAGGCACTTATAGACCCATACAAAGAAGTAGGAGAGGTTGTGAAGGAAAAATGGGTGAAAAAGAAGGACAACAAGAAGGATCCAAGCAGGCGAACCAACTTGCTATCCCTCAAAAATTCTTGACACGTCCATGCTTCTTTGGAATATTAAGGGTGGGTGCGACATGAATGAGAAGATGGAAATTCGTAAATGGATTGCTGCTAGTGGACATTCACTAGTTGCTTTGGTAGAGATGAAAATAAAGGTACAAAATAGAAATAGTATTAAATACCTATTTCCACAAGGTTGGAACCATGTGTTTAATGTGGAGTGTCGAGGTTGCTAGAGTCTGTGTGGCGTGGAAGCCTAATACTTGGCAGGTGTCAGTGATACAGATGTTAGACCAACATGTTACGATTGAATATAGGAATAATGGAGGATTACAGATATGGATGACTGCTATTTATGGTCATAATGATAGCAGAGCGAGACTGGACCTATGGAGGGACCTAGTTTTCTTATCCAAGCAGGTTAATTTATCATGGCTGGTGATAGGGGATTTCAATATTGTTTGTCTACAGGGTGAGAAAAAAGGGAAAAGGCTTGCACTGACTACAGAGGTTGATGCTTTTAATCAGGCTATTGATAAAGTGAGTCTATATAAATTGCCTATGGTGGGAGGTGACTTGTTCACATGGAATAATGAAAGGGGACCAGAACACAGGATATCAAGTAAACTTGATAGAGCTCTGGTGAATGATGAGTGGCTGAACATACTCTGTAATGTACAAGTGAAGGCAGGAGGTTCTAAATTAAGTGACCATGCACCAATTTCAGTTCAGATCACAGAAAAGAAATAGAAGAGGAAGCCTTTCAGATTTCTTAACTACTAGGCCACTTGGAAATAATTTGATGAAGTCATAAAGAATTGCTAGGGTGCTTAGGTGACATGTAATCCTATGTATGTCTTTTCTAAAAAGCTGGAGAACACTAAGATTGCACTTAAGAAGTGGGCCAAGGAGGAGGTGAACATTCCAAACCTGATAAAGGAGACAAAAAGTGAATGCAAAGAAGTTAGAGAAAGACTATTAGCTGATCCGCTAAATCCTTTTTTGATTGAGAAAGATAGGGACCTAAAAATGATTCTTGAGGAACTAAAAAAGGAAAAAAAAATTCTACTGGAAAAGAAGTAAGGAGAAATGGATGGATGATGGGGACCGAAACACCAAACTCTACCATACTGCAGTGTAAAGAAGAGAGGCATGTAATATTTTTTCTAAATTGATTGATGCTAAAGGGAGGGCGGTCAATAAACAAGAGGACTTAGAAGAGAAGGCCATAAACTTTTATATGTCACTATATAACAAGGACTTTACCAGTGACGTAAAAGAAGGGGAGGAAGTGAAATTGAAGTTCAAACTTACAAGCACATAGAACAATATTCTCACGATAAGAACTAATGAGTAAGAGGTTAAGGAAGGGGTTTGGAGCATAGGCAACAACAAATCACCCAGGTCAGACGGTTTCAACGCTTTCATTTACAAGAAGACTTGGGATATTATCAAATATGACTTGGTAGCATATGTGATCTGGTTCCTGGAAGGGGGAAATATGGTGAGACAGGTCAATCATTCTTTTCTTATTCTTATTCCAAAAAAGAAAGTCACCTCCTCTCTTGCTGATTTCAGACCTATAGCATGTTGTTCGGTATAATATAAAATTATTACAAAAATAGTGGCTGCTAGGTTGAAGATGGTCCTTCCCTATCTTATTTATGCAAATCAAGGGGTCTTTGTGAAAGGTAGAAGCATTAGCGATTGTGCTCTTCTGGAGGGGGAAGTCTTGTTGGACTATAATGTCATGAGAGAAGTAGGAAAGTTTACTTAAAAATGGATGTTTCCAAAGCCTATGATAGTGTTAGATGGGAGAAACTATGATGGATTATGTTGCAGATTGGATTTAATGAATAATAGATTGGCTGGATGACACAATGCGTTAGGACCACAAGCTAATCTATGCTGGTTAATGGTATATTTGCAGGTCTATTCAGAGGGGGTAACAGGATGCACCAAGGTGAGCCCCTATCACCTCTTCTCTTCGTGATCATCATGGAGTATTTTATACGGAAGATGCAACAAACTGAGGAAAGGAAGGAAATCAAGTCTTATACAGTTCATGGGATGAAGGTAATGCCACATTTGATTTTTACAGATGATGTTCTAGTGTTTGTAGAAGATAAACAACACTCTCTGGAAAATCTTTAAAATCTACTTGTTGAGTTCGGAAAGTAGACGGGGTTGTGTATAAATACAAATAAAACACACATCTTCTTGTCTAAGAACTGCTACCATATGAAGGACATACTAGTATAGGCTTTAGGTGTGGAGAGAGAAAACCTTTCTAATAAAATATTTAGGCTTTCTTTTAGCTGGTGGTAATCTGCACGTCAAAAATTTTGCTAAAGACATTGATAAAGTGGAGGAAATGAATAATAGATAGCCGATGCAAAAGACATCCATGGCTAGACAAACGACTCTGGTAAAGGCTGCCATAGAAAGACTTCTTATTTTTTGGGTGCAACAAGGTGAGATCCTGGGTTCTGTATCAGATAGAATAGAAATGAAGATGGTAAATTTTTATGGGGAAGCGAACATCATCCTATGTAATATATTAGACTAGCGCTCCCAAGAGATGAAGGAGGGCTGAATTTGAAAACTCTTAGACACATTACTAAATGGGGGACTATGTAGAGAATCATCATCTTACAAGAAAGAACTTCTATATGGGAAAAGTGGATGAGAGAAAGATAGTCAAGAGGGTTGGATTTCACATCGAAGACAAGGGAATGATGCTCGCGCACCATTAATGTCATGACGGAGACTTGGCAACAAGTCAAACACTTGTTTGTTGTAAAAACACCGGTGGATGGAGGCTCAGAGATAAGAAGATTTACACTTGGGAGGTGACTCATTCAAAAGGTACAAAGGACCCGTACAGAGAACAGATCTGGACTGGGAGGTATGTGCTGAAATAGAGTATGTGTGTACATAAAATTCTGCACACTGTTCTTATAACTCTAGATAGGATAAAGATATGGAACTACAATGTCTCTACTTTGTGCTTGCTATGTCAGGACATGGAGGAATCCCATAGCCACCTTATGGGTGAATGTAAATTTACAAAAGAGATATGTGAGATTTTATGCAAGGAATTTAGATTACAAAATCAGTTATCCGGGGACCCAAAAAGGATGATGTCTAGGTGCGGTGATGATGAGAGGAAGAAACTTCTATATGTTGGTCTATGCTATCATATATGGGAAGAGAGGAATTCCAGAAGACACCAGGGAGCTGCTATAGAAGCCACAATAATGTGTTAGATGTAAATTATATATTAGATAGGAGAGTGAGTTGTAGCTCTATTCTGGATGTATGGCGTTGGGCCTACATGTACTCTTTGACCTCCTATAATTTTAGGAGGACGTCTGAATATATTTACCTAATTCCGATATATATATATATATATATATATATATATATATATATATATATTTATATATATATATATATTTGTTTGGTGGAATTTTTAAGCAAATATAAATGTAATATTTTATCATTGTAGGCCTAAATAAGTATTATTATGTAAATGTTAACAAACAACATATAAAATGCTATGTGTGCACTAGAGTGTTAGATATTTATATCTCCTACACATGAGAGAAATGTTTGTTTTTAAGTTCATAATATTGTCATAGATGATAATTAAGTCACTTTGAAATTAGAACAAACTACAATGTGTAGAACTCATTTGGTCTTAGTGTAATTTTGTTGGATGATTTAGGACTGCAATAGTGATTTTTTTATTCTTGAAGCAGATGTAAACTATATATAGTTCTTTGTATATAGCTACTAATGCGTTAAATAGAAATCAACTACAACAAAATAGTGCAATATTTTATGCCCCCACTTGAGTCTTAGATATTGATATCTATGACACAATAGAAATATATTTGTTTCATAGTGCATAAACATGTTATTCATAAATCAAAATTAACTACAATTTGAAATTAGAGGTAACCAAAGTGCGTAAATCATGTTTGGTCAAAGTGATTACATTTAGAAGACATATGACTATATCATTATATATTTATTCTAAAACATTTTTACAATAAAAAATTGTATCAGATTAAGAAGGTCATACTCATACCAGAATTACATGAGGAGTTGCTTTGATGCCAGATCAAGAATAATGATATAATAATAGAGGTACGGTTGGAATTTGGACATCGATACAGCAAATCTCGGAATCCTAATTCATGCACTAAAGCATATTACAATACCTACTTAATCGTGTGCAAGGCCTGCATTTAGGAAGCCCCAATTTCCTAAGATCAAGGATTTGCTTGCTCCTGTTGTTATCAAGAGCAAGATACTTTAAAGCATTGGTTTTGATGAAAGATATACCACACATGACACCATTTGGAGAAAGGAGAAGCATGATCCTGATAAAATGGGAACAGAAAATACCACCCAGTTCTCATACATGAATTGGAATATAAAGCAACCACACCGATAGTCAAACAACTTCCTCACAAATCAGGTTGATGAATAAACACACCACATCCTTATCCAAAAAGATGAGTCAATGAGAAACTCCAACACTGACCAAAAATCTGGGGAAACCCGAATTCCAACGGCCACCAAAACAACCAGGATCACCACCTTCACAAAAAATGTTGAAAGGTTGATCAACAATGAATAAGAGGGTGAATACATCTTCAATAAAGAACTCAAACAAATAAACAAACAAACAAATTAGAGCACAAAAATGATAGAATTGGAATAAAGGGGGAAGAATCCTCATGGCCCTATTAAGGACAAGTCATAAGCCACACGAGCCTTGACTTTAGCCTAGAAATCAAAAACCAGAATGTCCTCAACCATGCCCAACTCAAGGAAATCCAACATGTGGCCATTGCAGAGGGTGTTAACCACTTGGTTGAAATGAAGAAGCTAGATGCCATGGAAATCCCATGGGTACTCCAGACAACAAAAAAGCTAGGAAATAGATCGTCATGTATAGCTAATGGATGAGACCAAAGTCAGTCAGAGGCCAGGATAGAGGCAGGCCATCCTCCTCTCCCCATACCCCGAGCAACACATAAGACTAGAGGAAGGCCTAGAGGCAATTAAAAAATTCTGGAGCATCATCCGCTACAAAATTATTGTATAGTTTTTACTTGTACTTAATTTTCCAAAAATAAAATATCAATTAGATAAATAGAACAACTTATTAGGAGTATGGGATTTATCCTTTGCATAATTTATTTCATGATCTGAACTTCAAACAAAATAACCATGAAGTTGAATTCCTTATATAGAAGGGGTCAGATTGTAGTGCACAGACTGAAATAAACAGAGTAAACCTTAGAATATCATTTTTGTAAAGAATATATATATATATATATATATAGTGAAAAAGTATATATTAATATGTTTATAAAAGACCACTGCCATTGCTACACAACTTGAAAACCACTACGCCAAGCTCTTTAACCAAGAAAAACTTTATAGTAGATTTTTTGGGATAATAATATTCCTTCACCTTCTCTTAGCGAACAATATATCAATGTTCTTAATGCTTCTTTCACTAGAGAAGACATTAACAATGTTGTTATGCAGTTAATAGGGATAAAGCCCCCCGTACCAGATGGGTTCAATGCTCCTTTCACTTCTCTTAAGAAGACTTGTTATGTTATTGGTGACGATGTTATAGATGCAATTCTTGACTTTTTCTCCACTGGTAAACTTTTATGATAGGTTGATAAAACATTTATTTCTCTCATTCTCAAACATGATGAACCTTCCAAAGTCAATGATTGGAGGCCTATTTGATTATGGAACATTGTTGGGAAAATTCTTAAGATTATGATTGAGAGATTAACATGTGTACTCCCATAGATTATTTGTCTAAACTAGTGAACATGGGGGGATGGGGGATTGCATCTTATTAGCTAGTGACATTATCAGTGACTTTCCTCTTGAATCCATTACACCAAGATTTTTCCTCAAGGCTGATTTACCTAAGGCATATGATACTATTTGGCATGACTACATTATCCACATTATGAAGCACATGAATTTTCCTTCCAAGAGGATTAGATACACTGAAGAATGCATGGGGAAATTCTCATTTAAAATCCCATTCAATGGCGATCCGACTCCCAACACTCAGATCATTAATGGCATTCTCCATGGAGACACTCATGGCTCCATACCTCTTTGTTACTGGCATGCAAGGGCTACCTCTATGATGTAAGAAGTTGAAAACATGGGGAAGAAAGACCCTTCAAAATGGGTAGAGTTTCTATTTCTCATTTAATTTTTACTAATGATCTTATTAAATTTTATGAAGCTACCAAAGAAAATGTTGATTCTATTAAGACAATTTTGAAAGACTTCGAATAACTTTATGGGCTTAACTTAAATCCTTCATAGAGTCAAATTTATTTGAGAGCTGGAGAAAATCTGAACATATGTAATTATTTTTGGATTGAGGTTGTTGATCATCTAGTGTCATACATTGTGTTCCCCTTTCACAAGGAAACTCACAAGGAAATTGCATTCTACTCATCGAAAAAAAATCAAAATTAAACTTGAATCTTGGAAACACTATCTTCTTTTTCTGGTAGGTAGGGTAGAACTCATCATTTCTACAATTTCTTCTTATTAGTTTCTTCTGGGGATGGATGCATTCCCCCTTCCTTCATGTGCCATTAATGAGATTGAGAAACTTTTTTGATATTTTTCATGGGATGACTTAATGATCTCAGACATATCCTTACCATATCCTAGGATAAGATTTGTGTTCGGAAAGATGACAAGGATTGGGCATCCAAAAAATTGGTGACTCGATCCAAGATGGTCTTTTGAAAATTATCTAGGATGTCGTGTCACATAAAAACACCCTCTAGAACAAATAGACGCATAATAAAGACCTTCAAAAGTATTCTATCTAGAATTGTCCCATTAGAGGCATCCAAGCATGGCTTTGGAAACCCATCTTGAAACATAGACACTTGGTTGTCAATGATGTATGCTTCATTGTTGGTGATGGTACTTCTACTACTCTTTGGGAAGATCCATGGCTGCCCAAGGACATTTTTTTAATACTATAATGGACCAATCTATTATGCCCCACATGTGATTAGACCACAAAATTAAGGTTAACATTCTCACTAGACATAGATCATGACTTGTACTTTTGGTTTCTTTTATCCTTCTTTGGTAGCCTCTTCCCTGCCCCAATGGGAGGAAGCAATTTTTGTACCATTTGTGACATGGCTATCATTACCCTAATGTTTGCATGGAAGCATGGAAGTATCACAGAGTTTGATCATGTACCAAAGCATGCACTTGGTTTTGGGCATGCAAGGCCCCTTAATGGTACACATACATTTGTGAAAATTTTCCACCAAAGGTTGCTTACAAATGATTGCAGACAGAGAAGAGTCTTCAACCTTTTCTCCAAAGAACCTATGAAATAAAGAGGTTGGATCTAATTTTCATATCTTGTCTAATTATGATGGTACTTATCATTTATGGGAACAAATAAAACAACACCAACAAATTTCTCACTACCCCAAAAACTATTATTATATATGCATATTTCATTCAACTAGAGCGGTAATATTCTCATTGTTTTGGTCTTATATCATGTCTGGTATTGCAAAAATAAAGTGATCTTCGAGAATCATAACATTACTTGAGGACAAGTTCGAACTATGGTCAAATCTAATTTTGATATCTTGTATCCTTTGTACAAATAGTTTCCTATACTTCATTAACCTTTTATGTAAACATTTTTCTAGGTTAATGAAAAATAGCATCTGACTTACCAAAAAATATGTTAATGGAAAATAAGATCTCTTTGTTTGAGTATCATGCAACATCATGACCTCACACATAGACATATATGATTAAAGAACATGTCATTGTTTTCTCATATATATATATATATATATAAATATATATATATATATAGAAAACTAATTAACTTACCACTTATTAATTGTACCAACTTTAAAACACGATTATATTTCTATACAATCATCATAGTTCTCACAGTATCAACATTTGTAGAAAACCATTCATAATAGTTAACTATATATGTACTTATCATTTTTCCAACCATTATGAGAAACACATATACAATGATGATGGAAGGTTATTATTTCTATGGTTACATATTAGATTGTAATATCAACTTCCCAACATCTAATTTGTTTATAAGAAATTGTATTGGAATAGGTATATGAAAAAATTATTGCATCCTAAATGGGTGATTAGATTCTCTAAAGGGGGGGTGAGTAGAGCTAAATGCACTTAAACAAAATTCATTAAACTTTCAAGTTATATCACAAGATAAGGTTGCTAAATAGGATATTTGAGTGCAACTAAAACATACATAGAAAGGGAGAGAGAGATTGAACAAGCACCAAGTGACAAGCTATGTAGAGTGATTCCACACTCCAAAATATGAGTATGTTAGTTCACTACCTTGAGAGGTCAACCTCTAGGATTTCTTAACCATTGTACTCTTATATTCATTCATAAGACTTACAATACATGACCCACCAAAGGACTTACCCATCCAATACAAAGAGTCTTCAACCCTACCAAAGACTTACCCACTTTGCAAAGAGTCTTTCACCTTCTTCCAAGGACTTACCTACTCTTACGCAAGTCTTCAGCCTTTGAGGGAATACCCACTCTTCTTGGATCTTCAGCCTTTGACTTCACCTTCACTCAGAGAAGCTTCCACCAAGGACTGACCCACTTGAGCAAGGAGTCTTCTACCTTCACCAAGGTCTTACCCACTCTTGCTCCGAGTCTTCAACCTTGATCTTCACTAAGGGACTCCTTCCCTTGTTCTTCTTTACCTCTCTTAGCTAAGAGAGGGAACCTTCCTCTTCATGGTTGAAATGAGAGATAGAGAGGTGTTGGAAGTGAGAGCCTCACAAGATATACATGTATGACTAGCTCTTTATAGATTTCCTACTCTAACGAATGTAGCATGTGATTAAGCTTAGATAGAGAGAGAGGAGGCTATAGGATACACTCAAATATAGAATAGGAACCTTCATAGTGTTGGCTAACCAAGGGATGAAGCCCAAGGGGTCCTATTCATAGTTGGGGATTCCTAGAAGCCTTTGGGAACACTTAAGAACAAAAAATAGCCAATTTTGTGGATTGTAACAGATATATTTTTGCTTGTTGCAACTCTACAATGGCTAGAAACATTTTTCTATACTTTTCCATATAGTGTTATCGGTTGAGTTTCTATAAAAGTAACTCGACCATCCCACTAAGAGACAAGTCCAATTTAGGCCATTGGTCGAGTTTGTCCTGGGGTAACTCAATCGATCCACTTAAACCAGTTTTGGTCTGTAGAGGGATCAATTGAGTTCTGTGAAGTGAAAACTCAATCGATCAAAAGTCATTTTTTCAATATCCAATCAGGATCAGTCGAGTTTGCAACTTGACCGATGAACAACCTGATGTGAATTTTGGAAAATGGCTTTTGAGTGCTTAAATATTCGATCTAAGTGCTCTTGATTTTTTCTAAGCTTAATTACAAGTCATACAATCACTACAAGTGGTTTACAACATGATTATAATGGATTTACATCATATTACAAAAACAAGCATTTGTATTGACTTTGACTTGTCCTTTCTCCAAGTTGAGATGCGCAAGTTAGGGCATTTGGAGTGTGTCTATACCTAATCTAAAATTACTCAAGTAGAAGCATTAGACACAAATAAGTGGAATGTTTTAATCACCATCAAAACAATGGTTTAGTCAATATAGACCTTGAGTCAACATTCTCCCCCTTTTTGAAGATGACAAACCATTCCATAAATGTATTGAAAGCATCTAAGTAAAGTCACACCTTTGGAGAACCTAGGGTTTTCAATAGAATTGAGTTCATACACTCCCCCTCAATTGATGCTAGTGGAGTTCTCATTCTCCCCCTCAATTGCTACTATTTCTCCTGCATGGTTTGCTTTCATAACATTTATAGAATACTATGTCTTCTACTCATATATGGCTACAGATATATGTCTTCTCCTCTTTACCTTATCCCCTTTACATGAACATGCTTCTCCTCTTCATGTAAGACACACTTGTTGGCTAAATTGGACATTATTAAACCCTTTGTTTTGATGATGAAAAACATTTCATTCTTGTGGATCTAACTTGTTATTTGAGTGTTTCTGGGATAAACAAATAATGAAGTGGATAGTTGAAGAGAAATGCAAATAAGAAGATCAATATGCTTGAATTACATTATTTTCATGATTGTACTCAATGTAAAAACTTGTACAAATATATAATGTACAAGTACTTAGACATCATGTAAATCAAGCATTAGATCTTCCCTATCCACTCACAACACTTAGAAAGATCTTCCCTTAAGATATAAGCACAATTACACATTGATACACACACCTGGTACATGGCTCAACACATTGGAATAGGGACATTCTCGGTCGACAAATTCCTCGACCGAGACACTCTCGGTCAACAATATTCTCGACTAAGAATAATCCTTCTAGCAAATTCTATAGATGTTAGACTGAGTTGAAAAGTGGTTGGTAGTTAGAAATGAACGTTGCAATACACTCATTCCAGACCTTCCCTTGGTCGACAAATTCCTCGACCGAGAGACTCCTGGTCGACAAACTTCTCGACCAAGAAAGGTTCTGGATTGCACTTTTCAGCATTAAACAACTAGCCATTGCAATGTAATTAGTGGACACCTAATGGCTAGTTGAGCACTAAGAACACCCTAGAAAGTATCTAGAACGTCCCTAAGCACTAGTAGGCCATTCCTATAAATAGGACATGCCTTAGGACACCCAAAGCATCACTTGTGCATACAATTACATTTGAGATTCATTCATAGTGAACAATTAGCAAAATCCATACTTGCAAACTGTTCTTCACTAGCATCCTATATCTTAGTATTTCCTAGAAACCACACTACCACATTCATCCACAGTGGATAGGAGATCTATACACTTGATATAGGATCAAAGTGTTGTACTCAATTAGTAACATTGTTTCTTTCTACCAATCTTGTTCCTTCTATTGTATTTTGTTCTCCTTTGCTACTCCTAGGTTGGAGGATGTGGAAAGGAGGTTGTTGGAGATTCTTCAGGTGGTGAAGGTAGCTCGGTGGACTTAGGATTACTTCAAGAATGTTGTCTCAATGGGAAGCTACTTCAAGAGGAAGGCTACTTCAAGGGGGAGCTTGGAGTTACTTCGAGGAAGGCTGCTTCAAGGTTGGCGGGACTACTTCTAGGTGAAGGCTATCCTAAGGGTTGTGAAGGTAGTTGTATCTTATGTAACATCCTTGTTAGGTAATAAAATACAATTGCTTTCAAAATCCCGATTGGGAACAACCAGGTAGTAGACAGACTCCCTTAGTATTTGCTAAGGGTGGAACCACTCTAAACACCTTGCCTCCTCTAATCTTTTTGTGGTTGTTTGCTTAAATAATTTTTAAAATTATCAAAATACCCTATTCACCCCCTCTAGTGTTTTTTTTTCAAGTCCTTCTCCCTCTTTTGCCAAATGAAGATATACCTTTCTCCCGCTTTTTCATTTCAAAAAGTGGGGGTATGAAGAAATGAGAAACACCACTTGTTTAAAGAAAGGAGATAACAAAACGTTATATAAGGAGAGCAGAAGATCACAAATAGGGTCTTGACCAAGTATAGAAATAAAAGAAAGTTAAATCACACACTTGAACAACCCAAAATACAAGATAAAGTGCTACAAAAAAACAATAAATAGCACTTTTAACCCTCAAGATAACCAAATTCGCCTAAAAAGTGCCAGGTCTCTTGACGAAGTGATGAGTCTTTCTCAGAAGGCCATTTCTGTAAGGACCCTGACCTTCGTTTAGGGTTTACCCTATTTTCTTTGCTTAAGCTTGATGCTTTGGTGCTTGCTAATCACCTTTAGTGGTGATTAGGGTTTTGTTATGCTTTGTTGAGAGTTGGAGGGCCTACTTGCAAATAACCCAAGTCTGGGGTTTTGTGAGCAAGTTTTCCACCTAGTGAGGTGTTCCTCTCTCTTTCTTTCCTCTAGGGTTGAGAGGAAGGCTTGGGCTCGTTGCTTGAGTTCTTTTGGGCCTGGCTGAGCTTGTTTGGGCCTTGAGGTGCCTTGTTTGGACTTGGTTGAGCTTTGTGTCGCCCAAGAGAGGTGAGTGTGTCGCCCATGGTGCAAGTGTTGTGTCACCCATGGTGTATGACCCAGCCTTGACCTCGTTTGTGTCACCACTAGTGGACACTTGGAGCTTGATGCATGCATGTGGCAAAGACCTTGGACAAGTGTCCTTTGGGTGGCCGACACCTTGCTTGGACCAACCTTGTTTTCTCCTCCCTTTCCTTCTATATAGGTGGTTCTTTTTCTTGCTTTGAGTTCCTTTGATCCCTTAAGTCTTTTCTCCACCTTGAGTGCACGACACTCCCTCCTTTCCTTGCTTGTGTCGGCCGACACCCCCTTGAAGGAGAAGTGGTGGTTGACATCCCTTGAAGCTTGGAGCTCTTCTTCTTCCTTGGAGCTTGGAGCTTAAGGCGGGTTGCATAACTTCTAACCCTAACTCCATTATCTCTTGCTATGATCTTGTTTACATGTTAGTAGTTTAGTTTCTTGCCTAGCTTCATGTTTGGCCGATCCTTGTAATCTAGGGTTTTGAGCAACTTGTGTTTGAGGAGGAAGATGACCTTGTGGGACGATACCCCTTGGCTTCGTGTGTTGGGCGACATGTTTGCTAGTGTGTTGGGCGATAGGCCAAGTGAGGTGTGTTGGCCGATAGGCCTGTGTTGGGCGAGATGTGGTGGTGTCGGGCGACACCCCTTGCTCTTGTGACGGGCGTCACGCCCTCCTCCTTGTTTTGTGTTGGCAGTTAGGCCTGGATCAGGGGTGAACGACAGGTGGGATTAGTCTTTCTCTCTCTTGGACGTTGCGTTATGGTACTTGACCAGGTCGTTAGCCCTTGTATCGTGCGTCGTCGAGTGGAGTGTGTCGGGCATCACATGCCCTTGTGTGTCGGCCGATAACGCTTGGGCGAGATGGGTGTTGCCCGATAACACAAGTGCCCGACACCCCTCCCCTATCGCGTGTTACTCCTTCCTTGAGACGCGGCGTCGCGCACTGGTTGCCTTGGTGGCGATGCAGCGTTGCTGCTTGCTCTCCTATCTGCCGTTATGCATTGTGTTTGGGTGAGGGCAGGTGGCCGTTACACCCCCCTTTAGTGAAGGTTGTGGTGATCTATAGTGAGAGCCTTGTTATCCTTATTGACGGTTCCTTGTATCATGGAAATAACTAGTTGTGTACATATATACCCTTGCCTAAATGTTGGTGACTCCTTTCTCACTTAATGATAATTATTATCTATTAATGCTAAGAATGGCAATGGTAGTGGTAATGTTAACGCTTGTTCTATATATCCAACATGACTATATGCATGAAGTAATCATCTTGATTATCTATATAATGATGAGATAAGGATAAGTACATAAATAGTTGCTTAATGATGTATCTTATGCACATGATCACCAGATGATGTATAACTGATAAGTATAGCATCTTGAATGTCATCTCATGATAGTAAGCATAGTTCTTATGTTGAAACTATGATTATTGCGTACACTAACCATGCAGGTGATGCTTAGCCATGATAAGGCTATGAGATACACGTGATGAGTAACATCATTTGGATAATTACTCTGGTTGATGAGATTTCATATATGATGTGTTTGTCCCATGATGATGATGTAAGCCTTGAGGGGAAGTGGCAATACATGATGAGGGATTGAGATCCCATGGTATGTGATGATCCTTGAGATGGATCGGGATTGATGTGATTGCAATAAAAAGCATAATGTTGAGTTTTATGTTGTTTATTCTATTATAGTTTGCATGTTATACAACTTGGTTGAATCTTGCAATCCATCTAAAAAGATACTAAATAATTACAGTAGAATATATCATGTAGTTTGCCCTGGCCATAGATCCATCATCGTCAGGAGCTGGTGATGGTGAAATGGGTTCTCCTGCAGGTTAACCCGGAGTGCATATTGTTGAATATGCGAGGTTTCTCCTAGCCTAAAGTGAGGAGGTAAGAGTGCAACTTCATTTGTAGACTCGGTTATATGATGAGCATGGTGAATAGGCCCATGACTCCGGATATGTGATATGAAGAACATGAATGCGTTCATGGCTCAGAGCACAGTGAACAGGCCCGTGGCTCAGTTTTACTAGCGCCGTGACCTGCACCAAGGTGGGCTACAGAAAGGGTAGCCTGAGGAGCTGACCCTGTGGTTGAGGCCACTTAAGCATGAGACTGCGGTCCTGCTTGTGTTGTTCTCGTACACTTACTACAAGGGGGAAGGTTGTGGAGTCCGGCTCTTCCATTAACCTTGTATGGCACCGGCTATGGGCTTTGCAGCCGAAGGTTGGATTTGAACGGTACGATTCACTTCCTCAGTGTTGGTATGTATGGCCTGAGAGCCAATCATGGGATGATTGGTGGGATACATTAAGATTGATTTGATAAACATCAAAGGCAAGCTTTCAATTCATTCTGGTTCAGTCATATGAGATAGTGATAGAATAGATTGAATGTCTAGAGAATGACAGTACTCAATGACGTATGCTTTCAGGTTGAGGACCTGAACGATGAGATCATACGGATGCTAAGAGTTTGTACATTCTTGTTATGTCCCTAGTCGGATGTCATTGTGGAAGGTAGATAGACAGCAATGACACACAAGACTGGATTGTGGTGTTGGTTGATGACAAAATCTCATTAGTCATGGTATAGAGATATCAAGCCAAACACATAGGTACTTGTTAGAGAACAAGGTACCAGACAGACCCACCGTGAGTTTGACACATGGAACCATGAGATGATAGTCACAATCAGTACTCACAGTGATGGTGGTGAGTGTGATTCTTTGACCTGAAATCACTACACTCAACACATGTCGTTGGGCACACTTTGACATCATCAAACGCAGTCCTGAAACATGGGTTGTTATAAAGGTGATGATTGGGTGGCTTTGACACATGGGGCTTTTGAGGGGTGAGTGATAGATATGGGATTTGTCCCTCCTGAGGGAGTTTGATATCCAAGGCCACTTGATGAGTAGGATTGAGATAGGCGTGCGCACGCATGTGTGAATCAGTATGTGATATTGATGTCATACATATCTCCTTCAATCTACTCTGAGATCAAGAAAGTGAATGAACGTTGACAGGATGAATGTTCCATGCCTTGAGTTCATTCGGGATATCAGTGAAAAAGGAATTATACATTCAATGTAACACCATTCACGGATTGTAGGATGAAAGTTGTTCTCCAACTTTCTACTTTCACTTGGGTAGCACTGATGTGTGACTAGGCACCGCTCTTTGCTTGTGAAGTCATAAGTGTTATGGATTTTCACTGCCAACGTGAAATGGACCTGCATGGTCACACACATAGGATTTAACCTGGAAGAGGAGTTTTGTCCACAAGCAACGTTTAGATTGATTACTAAAGGAGTTTAGTGTTCAATTAAACACTCAATCAGTTGATAGCTCAATATCATATGGTTCAAGGTGTTGGATGCCTTGATTGGAGTATTGGATTGATTGAAATCGCAATTGACTGATTTTGCCCAACAGTGCTCCCAACCGATCGGTTCATGTGATGAACCGGTCGGCTGAGGTGCTGAACCGGTCGGCTGGAGTGTCCAGGCCGATCGGCTCATGCCTAGGTTGAAACGACCGGTTCAAGAGTTGAACCGATCGGCTCAACTGGTGCAACTGACCAGTTGGGAAAGTCATGTCGGCAAGAATTTTCCTTTGGTTTCAAATTGCCCAATTCGATTGGGAATAACATTGGTATACGATACCAATTGAGAAAGAAACAAGGAAAGTCTTTTTGAGCCGGATTAGGACCATGAACCGATCGGTTCAGGGCACCAACCGATCGGTTGGAGTGCCCTAAATGATCGGCTCAGGTCCAACCGATCGGCTCAATGGCCGAACCGATCGGTTCAGTTGTGAACCGATCATTTCAAGTTGCGAACCAGTTGCTTTTTGTGGAAAATTCTCGAACCCTTCTACTCCTGCTTTAGTCCCATATTGCCAGACACAGAGAACCCTGTCCCATGACCCGTCTATATATATAGGGGTATTGGGGGCTTCTCAAAGAACAACTCAATGCAAGCCGGTTGCTTTGTGAAGTTGTCGTTCTCTCTGGTTTTGGTAACCGTGAGAGATCCCGAGCAAGTGCTTCCCGCAAAAGGGAGGTGCAGCAAGGGAAGGACAACTGCAGTTGCAACTGGTAGCAGAAGAGTGTGTTGGCGACTAGTACGTCAACAGGAGGGTGCAACTCCTTCCACTTCCTTGTGGGACAAGGAGAGTGGAGTTCCAGGTGGTCCGTGTGGACTACTACAGAGGCGGGAGGACACTGCCGCTTAGGAGGACAACTGTCATCTGACAGTCAGGTAGGAGGAGGAGTCGTCAGTCCCGGTGCGACCAGGAGCTACACAGACACCGTCCAAGACCGGAGTTGAAGACCGCGCATTGCGTGAGGTATTGTCGCCGAGCAAGCCTCGGGACAAGGTATGATTCCACAAACCATCCTTTCCTATTATATAGACGTTGACGCGTTTCCTCGGTATGGGTTTGGGGAGAAATTTTTTTTTGTTTCCGCTGCCTTCTTTGTCTCCCCTAAAACCCAAACAGTGGTATCAGAGCCACGTCAGCTGTTCTATATTTTAGGAATATCGATATGATCGATTTTGGTTTGTCGCCTTTATTTATTGCATACGATGTGAATAATATCGGCTTTATGCATGTCCAATCCTAAATCCACAAATCCCTAGTTACATATATGATATGTATTATTAATGCACTTGATACGTGTCGCCCTTAAACGAGTTTTGTGGTGGATGTGTGTAGCATGATTATGGCCTATAAACCCCTATCTGTGTGTGGTTGTTTGTGGTTGCTTGCATCTCGGTCTGCGCACCGATCTTCCCTCTCTTATTCCTGATGTAACTCGAAATAATTCGAGATTCTTTCCTACCTTTGCTCCCCCCGAATGTAACTCGGGGTTTCTTCTTTTAAGCAATGTAATAATAGGATAGATTTTATTTCCTGTTATGTCGAAGACCGGAGGACAGCAAGACGACTGCTCAGACGATCGTTTCAAGGTGTGAACCGATCGGCTGACCTTCAGACGGTCGGTTCAAGGAGTGAACCGATCGGTTGATGACCGGTTCGAGGAACGAGACGAGCGGGTGGCGGACATGACGAGATGCACGACGACCAGGCGAACCGATCGGTTGGAGGAGCCAACCGATCAGCTGGTGGCACCTAGACGACCGGCTGGAGAGTACATATCATTCATGTGATGAGTTGATCAACTCGGATGGCAAGGCACATAGTTCATCTTGTACAGGTTGCATGTGATGTTGACCTAGATGACCGTGATTACTCTTGGCTCGAGGAATCACATTAGGATGGCCATAATCATCACTTTTTATCGTTTGTGCATGTTTTATGTGGGATATAGCATGTATATGATACGTACTATGTATTGTGGTGATTGGATATGTATATGTATATAAAAACCAAATCCCTCATTAAAATATTAAGTTTTAGATGCCTTCCAAATGCGACACACGTGAAAAGCTTGTTCGACCAAGTGTGGGCACGCCCTAGCGTGGTGCACCGTCTACCTCATGGAAGCGTGAAGGATGAATGTGTGGGTCTGCCCAAGCAGGGTGCATATTCATCGTGTTTTCTTTGGGTCGGACTTAACAAGGTGACCTAGATAGGATCTAGCGCCTTGAGGCATGGAGATGATCATTGCAAGGAGTTGTAGATGACATCTTATCAAGAGTTGCATATGATGCAATTGGCAAAAGTTGCCTACCTGAGAGATCTATGTTGTGGGTGACAGCCCAAGCTGGTCCTTGACTTAGAGGATTTCAGGATCTTGCCCACTAGAAGGTTGTACGCTGCAATCTTCCGAATTGATGGTGAGGGCTATCAATTTGAAGTAAAATAGTGGGAGCGATAATTAATTAAAGGCATAATTATATCATCAACTTGTCAAATCAATCAAATAAGTCAAAAATGAGTTTTTGGACTAAAATTGCATATATTTCCTTTTTGTTAATATAAATGGTTAATCAACAAATCACTTTATTTGCGATCGGTCTTTGAGACCAACAAATTAAATGGGAATAATTCCACGACTGGTTAGGATGATGATGAGAAGTGTTCTCAATCAAAGAGCGAAAGCTCTAAGTCCTAATTGTACCAGAACCAGATGAACTCGATCCCACCACATCAATGGCTGAAAGTATGCTTATGGAAGCATACCGAGGATGACATTGATGAGGAGTGCTTGATGTTGTGTTCTCTGAACTATGAGTTGCAGAGACAACATGAGACATATGATGTCTCCAAGATACTGTCCTAGTATGTCATGACAGAAGGAGATCCAGTAAGGTATTCACACACTCAATGTGATTGGGTATGTGGAAAACCTGACTAAGAAGGATTCCCTCTGAGCCAAGAGTTGGCTATTGGTATGATACTGCAAGTGTTGCAAAATCATACAGTTCATGATAAACTACAACATGAACGACTTTGACAAGCGTTGAAAAAGTTGTTGGACATGTTGAGGATAGTAGAGGCAAAGATAAAGAAAGACAAACCATAATCTTTGATGTGATCAAAGAAAATGTAATTCTTAAGGGCAAGGACAAGGGCAAAGCTAAGAAGTGTTCTGATGCTAGCCAGAAATCCAAGCCGTCTTCAGCCTCAAGGCACATGGGGAAAGGGTGTATGAGGGATTGCCCTCTATATCTGGAAGAACAAAAGAAGAAGGAGGGGATGGAGATCTCCACCTAAGGTATCATGAAATGAACCGCTTCTTTATCCGAGGTATATGATACCAAGATATGGATATGTCATATATGATATGCAATATCCACAAAGAAGTGATGGCCTTTATGAAAGGACCAAGAAAGAAGTACCCATCATTGGAGCAAGTGTTGCTGCCATAGATAGGAGTATCTTTCAGTTTATTTCAGCCTAAAGGGCACGAAATAGAGTTGAGAATTGCTATTTTAAATATTGCCAATAGATAGAAACACTTTATTATTGCATATTGTATGACAATGATGGCAATTAATAAAGTTGATGTTTCAATCTCAAAGATATGATCTTTGTGGAAATGCCTTGTTTATCTTGTGATACATGGTATGCATAAGATAAAATGATACCTAAAGTTATTGATAACTCAAACAATCAAATTAGCATCAATCATGAGAAATTCATTTCTAGTTTCCATATGATGGATAAATCTAGACTCTTTAGGTTAGAGAACCAGTAAGAGACATGAATCTCTTGTACATGATTAATCAATCTTCACTAATGGTAGTGGGAGAATGATTGTCCTATTAGGTATAATACATGTGATGTATTTACATACCTATTGGAGCGAATGCTAATACTTCAAATGGTGTTTAGAGAAATACCAATATGAATATCTTGAAGTGTTCAAGATTATCATAAATGAAGTACAAATTTGGTAAAGTATTTGGACCAAATGTTTGAGATCCTTATGAGTGATTATGATAGTGTATCATAGTGAACTCATGATTAAGGCATGGTGATGTCTAAATCAAGAAGGAATCATACTCTAAGGAGTTAGAGAATGATTATCAAATAACTGAATTCTTCTTAATAAAAGGATACCCCACACTAATAAAGGACATTAAGAATCACAAGGAGTTGTGAATTATTATATTCTTGACAGATACACCTCAATTATCTATGTGATGAGTTGTTCATATGATGAGTCAACTATCTAGATGAATATGAGGAATCAGATTTTGAGTTATGGTATAGGACCATTACATCCTAAATGATTTCCATGTGAACCATAAGGTATGACCTTGATGGTAGCACTCATTGGATGAAATCCATAAGTGCAAATGAGTCTTAAGTGTTAAGACACATGGATAACATTTTGAGAAGGATGATGCTTGTTGATTGCAACTTAATGACTAAGACATTTGGCATATGGATACTAAAACCGCATTCCTTTGAGGAATAAAATCAGGATGTGTACGTGACACAGCCTATAAGGTTTATGAATCCATTAATGCAAATGAAGTCTATAAGTTACAATGGACTAATCAATGTGATTGATTGAGTACAAGCAACTCAAAATTGGATCTTTACTTTGATGATATAGTCAAAGGGTTTGACTGATATGTCAAAGATAAAGACGGGATCTGTGATTTAGTGGGAGCGTATTCACATTCCACATATTGATGTGAAATGGAATTGTTCTAAAATGGAAATCCAAAAAGTGGAAATTATCGTTAAGGAAGATAGAGATGTTTCCTATACAATAGGAATAGAGATCTATAGAGATAGTTCTCGAAAAACCTCTTGACCTAAAAAAGAGAAAGCATACATTGGCAATTTGTACTGAAGTATTCAGTATGCACAGATTAAGTGGGAGAAAACTTGTCCATGCTACATGGAGTTAGCATCCCAAGGCCAAGTGTCCAATTCTTATGAAGAATGGGAACACTAAGAATAGATATGGATCTATCATGTATGTAATCATCCCATTGTCTTGCATGTATGACATGGAAAGAATAAAATGCATTCATCATATTGTATGTAGGACATGGCAATATGATGTGCTCATCCTGATAACTCGTATGTAGGACATGATGAGTGGATGTTTGTCTACTTCCAATAAGGGTTATTGGAATACCATAAGAACTTGATAAGTACTTGTGAAGTACTAGTTCTATGGAGATAAGGAAGAGTTCGATGTAAAGAGTTACATTGATGTGAACTTCCGAAAGGACAGAAAATTAATTGCAAAATATACATAGGATGTATAAAAGTGAAAGTTTGTTGATAATTGGAAGTGTTCCAATAAAACCATTTAAAAGGGAAATGTCGAGTATCTGTGTGTTAGAGAACAACAGTGGATACTATATGGATCTGAAGGTTCATGAGATGAACTTATATTCCACTCATTGATGACAAGTCTGGAATCCTTGATCATGCAATGTGGCTAAAGGTTAGAAAAGGAATACTAGATCGCATATTACGGTAACTCCATCTCATACGTGCGACGTACAGTGAAGAGATGAGAGACATGCGATTTATACTGACTTTGGCAAGGTGTTGCCATTACTCACTATGTTGGCACTAGAGCACAGTGACATGTGGGACATGTTTGAAGATCACTATGAATATGATTCAAGAGTGATTGGCTTGCAGTGCAAGTGGGAGTCTGTTGGTATGTATGCCCTGAGAGCCAATCATGGGATGATTGGTGGGATACATTAAGATTGATTTGATAAACATCAAAGGCAAGCTTCCAATTCATTCTGGTTCAGTCATATGAGATAGTGATAGAACAGATTGAATGTCTAGAGAATGACAGTACTCAATGACATATGCTTTCAGGTTGAGGACCTGAACGATGAGATCATACGGATGCTAAGAGTTTGTACATTCTTGTTATGTCCCTAGTCAGATGTCATTGTGGAAGGTAGATAGACAACAATGACACACAAGACTGGATTGTGGTGTTGGTTGATGACAGAATCTCATTAGTCATGATATAGAGATATCAAACCAAGCACATAGGTACTTGTTAGAGAACAAGGTACCGGACAGACCCACCGTGAGTTTGACACATGGAACCATGAGATGATAGTCACAGTCAGTACTCACAGTGATGGTGGTGAGTGTGATTCTTTGACCTGAAATCACTACACTCAACACATGTCGTTGGGCACACTTTGACATCATCAAACGCAGTCCTGAAACATGGGTTGTTATAAAGGTGATGATTGGGTGGCTTTGACACATGGGGCTTTTGAGGGGTGAGTGATAGATATGTGATTTGTCCCTCCTGAGGGAGTTTGATATCCAAGGCCACTTGATGAGTAGGATTGAGATAGGCGTGCGCACGCATGTGTGAATCAGTATGTGATATTGATGTCATACATATCTCCTTCAATCTACTCTGAGATCAAGAAAGTGAATGAACGTTGACAGGATGACTGTTCCATGCCTTGAGTTCATTCGGGATATCAGTGACAAAGGAATTATACATTCAATGTAACACCATTCACGGATTTTAGGATGAAAGTTGTTCTCCAACTTTCTACTTTCACTTGGGTAGCACTGATGTGTGACTAGGCACCGCTCTTTGCTTGTGAAGTCATAAGTGTTATGGATTTTCACTGCCAACATGAAATGGACCTGCAGGGTCACACACATAGGATTTAACCTGGAAGAGGAGTTTTGTCCACAAGCAACGTTTAGATTGATTACTAAAGGAGTTTAGTAGTTCAATTAAACACTCAATCAGTTGATAGCTCAATATCATATGGTTCAAGGTGTTGGATGCATTGATTGGAGTATCGGATTGATTGAAATCGCAATTGACTGATTTTGCCCAACCAGTGCTCCCAACCGATCGGTTCATGTGATGAACCGGTCGGCTGGAGTGTCCAGGCCGATCGACTCATGCCCAGGTTGAAATGACCGGTTCAAGAGTTGAACCGATCGGCTCAACTGGTGCAACCGACCAGTTGGGAAAGTCATGTCGGCAAGAATTTTCCTTTGGTTTCAAATTGCCCAATTTGATTGGGAATAACATTGGTATACGATACCAATTGAGAACGAAACAAGGAAAGTCTTTTTGAGCCGGATTAGGACCATGAACCGATCGGTTCAGGGCACCAACTGATCGGTTGGAGTGCCCCAAACGATCGGCTCAGGTCCAACCGATCGGCTCAATGGCCGAACCGATCGGTTCAGTTGTGAACCGATCATTTCAAGTTGCGAACCGGTTGCTTTTTGTGGAAAATTCTCAAACCCTTCTACTCCTGCTTTAGTCCCATATTGCCGGACACAGAGAACCCTGTCCCATGACCCGCCTATATATATAGGGGTATTGGGGGCTTCTCAAAGAACAACTCAATGCAATCCGGTTGCTTTGCGAAGTTGTCGTTCTCTCTGGTTTTGGTAACCGTGAGAGATCCCGAGCAAGTGCTTCCCGCAAAAGGGAGGTGCAATAAGGGAAGGACAACTGCAGTTGCAACTGGTAGCAGGAGAGTGTGTTGGCGACTAGTACGTCAACAGGAGGGTGCGACTCCTTCCACTTCCTTGTGGGACAAGGAGAGTGGAGTTCCAGGTGGTCCGTGTGGACTACTACAGAGGCGGGAGGACACTGCCGCTTAGGAGGACAATTGTCATCCGACAGTCCGGTAGGAGGAGGAGTCGTCAGTCCTGGTGCGACCAGGAGATGCACAGACACCGTCCAAGACCGGAGTTGAAGACCGCGCATTGCGCGAGGTATTGTCGCCGAGCAAGCCTCGGGACAAGGTATGATTCCACAAACCATCCTTTCCTATTATATAGACGTTGACGCGTTTCCTCGGTATGATTTTGGGGAGAAATTTTTTTTTGTTTCCGTTGCCTTCTCTGTCTCCCCTAAAACCCAAACAGTGGTATCAGAGCCACGTCAGCTGTTCTATATTTTAGGAATATCGATATGATCGATTTTGGTTTGTCGCCTTTATTTATTGCATACGATGTGAATAATATCGGCTTTATGCATGTCCAATCCTAAATCCGCAAATCCCTAATTACATATATGATATGTATTATTAATGCACTTGATACGCGTCGCCCTTAAATGAGTTTTGTGGTGGATGTGTGTAGCATGATTATGGCCTATAAACCCCTATCTGTGTGTGGTTGTTTGTGGTTGCTTGCATCTCGGTCTGCGCACTGATCTTCCCTCTCTTATTCCTGATGTAATTCGAAATAATTCGAGATTCTTTCCTACCTTTGCTCCCCCCGAATGTAACTCGGGGTTTCTTCTTTTAAGCAATGTAATAATAGGATAGATTTTATTTCCTGTTATGTCGAAGACCGGAGGACATCAAGACGACTTCTCAGACGATCGTTTCAAGGCGTGAACCGATCGGCTGACCTTGCATACGGTCGGTTCAAGGAGTGAACCGATCGGTTGATGACCGGTTCGAGGAACGAGACGAGCGGGTGGCGGACATGACGAGATGCACGACGACCAGGCAAACCGATCGGTTGGAGGAGCCAACCGATTGGCTGGTGGCACCCAGACGACCGGCTGGAGAGTATAGATCATTCATGTGATGAGTTGATCAACTCGGATGGCAAGGCACAAAGTTCATCTTGTATAGGTTGCATGTGATGTTGAACTAGATGACCGTGATTCCTCTTGGCTCGAGGAATCACATTAGGATGGCCATAATCATCGCTTTTTATCGTTTGTGCATGTTTTATGTGGGATATAGCATGTATATGATACATACTATGTATTGTGGTGATTGGATATGTATATGTATATAAAAACCAAATCCCTCATTAAAATATTAAGTTTTAGATGCCTTCCAAATGTGACACACGTGAAAAGCTTGTTCGACCAAGTGTGGGCACACCCTAGCGTGGTGCACCGTCTACCTCGTGGAAGCGTGAAGGATGAATGTGTGGGTCTGCCCAAGCAGGGTGCATATTCATCGTGTTTGCTTTGGGTCGGACTTAACAAGGTGACCTAGATAGGATCTAGCGCCTTGAGGCATGGAGATGATCATTGCAAGGAGTTGTAGATGACATTTTATCAAGAGTTGCATATGATGCAATTGGCAAAAGTTGCCTACCTGAGAGATCTATGTTGTGGGTGATAGCCCAAGCTGGTCCATGACTTAGAGGATTTCAGGATCTTGCCCACTAGAAGGTTGTACGCTGCAATCTTCCAAATTGATGGTGAGGGCTATCAATTTGAAGTAAAATAGTGGGAGTGATAATTAATTAAAGGCCTAATTATATCGTCAACTTGTCAAATCAATCAAATAAATCAAAAATGAGTTTTTGGACTAAAATTGCATATATTTCCTTTTTGTTAATATAAATGGTTAATCAACAAATCACTTTATTTGCGATCGGTCTTTGAGACCAACAAATTAAATGGGAATAATTCCACGACTGGTTAGGATGATGATGAGAAGTGTTCTCAATCAAAGAGAGAAAGCTCTAAGTCCTAGTTGTACAAGAACCAGATGAACTCGATCCCATCACATCAATGGCTGAAAGTATGCTTATGGAAGCATACCGAGGATGACATTGATGAGGAGTGCTTGATGTTGTGTTCTCTGAACTATGAGTTGCAGAGACAACATGAGACATATGATGTCTCCAAGATACTGTCCTAGTATGTCATGACAGAAGGAGATCTAGTAAGGTATTCACACACTCAATGTGATTGGGTATGTGGAAAACCTGACTAAGAAGGATTCCCTCTGAGCCAAGAGTTGGCTATTGGTATGATACTGCAAGTGTTGCAAAATCATACAGTTCATGATAAACTACAACATGAACGACTTTGACAAGCGTTGACAAAGTTGTTGGACATGTTGAGGATAGTAGAGGCAAAGATAAAGAAAGACAAACCATAATCTTTGATGTGATCAAAGAAAATGTAATTCTTAAGGGCAAGGACAAGGGCAAAGCTAAGAAGTGTTCTGATGCTAGCCAGAAATCCAAGCCGTCTTCAGCCTCAAGGCACATGGGGAAAGGGTGTATGAGGGATTGCCCTCTATATCTGGAAAAACAAAAGAAGAAGAAGGAGGGGATGGAGATCTCCACCTAAGGTATCATGAAATGAACCGCTTCTTTATCTGAGGTATATGATACCAAGATATGGATATGTCATATATGATATGCAATATCCACAAAGAAGTGATGGCCTTTGTGAAAGGACCAAGAAAGAAGTACCCATCATTGGAGCAAGTGTTGTTGCCATAGATAGGAGTATCTTTCAGTTTATTTCAGCCTAAAGGGCACAAAATAGAGTTGAGAACTGCTATTTTAAATATTGCCAATAGATAGAAACACTTTATTATTGCATATTGTATGACAATGATGGCAATTAATAAAGTTGATGTTTCAATCTCAAAGATATGATCTTTGTGGAAATGCCTTGTTTATCTTGTGATACATGGTATGCATAAGATAAAATGATACCTAAAGTTATTGATAACTCAAACAATCAAATTAGCATCAATCATGAGAAATTCATTTCTAGTTTCCATATGATGGATAAATCTAGACTCTTTAGGTTAGAGAACCAGTAAGAGACATGAATCTCTTGTACATGATTAATCATTCTTCACTAATGGCAGTGGGAGAATGATTGTCCTATTAGGTATAATACATGTGATGTATTTACATACCTATTGGAGGGAATGCTAATACTTCAAATGGTGTTTAGAGAAATACCAATATGAATATCTTGAAGTGTTCAAGATTATCATAAATGAAGTACAAATTTGGTAAAGTATTTGGACCAAATGTTTGAGATCCTTATGAGTGATTATGATAGTGTATCATAGTGAACTCATGATTAAGGCATGGTGATGTCTAAATCAAGAAGGAATCATACTCTAAGGAGTTAGAGAATGATTATCAAATAACTGAATTCTTCTTAATAAAAGGATACCCCACACTAATAAAGGACATTAAGAATCACAAGGAGTTGTGAATTCTTATATTCTTGACAGATACACCTCAATTATCTATGTGATGAGTTGTTCATATGATGAGTCAACTATCTAGATGAATATGAGGAATCAGATTTTGAGTTATGATATAAGACCATTACATCCTAAATGATTTCCATGTGAACCATAAGGTATGACCTTGATGGTAGCACTCATTGGATGAAATCCATAAGTGCAAATGAGTCTTAAGTGTTAAGACACATGGATAACATTTTGAGAAGGATGATGCTTGTTGATTGCAACTTAATGACTAAGACATTTGGCATATGGATACTAAAACCGCATTCCTTTGAGGAATAAAATCAGGATGTGTACGTGACACAGCCTATAAGGTTTATGAATCCATTAATGCAAATGAAGTCTATAAGTTACAATGGACTAATCAATGTGATTGATTGAGTACAAGCAACTCAAAATTGGATCTTTACTTTGATGATATAGTCAAAGGGTTTGACTGATATGTCAAAGATAAAGACGGGATCTGTGATTTAGTGGGAGCGTATTCACATTCCACATATTGATGTGAAATGGAATTGTTCTAGAATGGAAATCCAAAAAGTGGAAATTATCGTTAAGGAAGATAGAGATGTTTCCTATATGATAGGAATAGAGATCTATATAGATAGTTCTCGAAAAACCTCTTGACCTGAAAAAGAGAAAGCATACATTGGCAATCTGTACTGAAGTATTCAGTATGCACAGATTAAGTGGGAGAAAACTTGTCCATGCTACATGGAGTTAGCATCCCAAGGCCAAGTGTCCAATTCTTATGAAGAATGGGAACACTAAGAATAGATATGGATCTATCATGTATGTAATCATCCCATTGTCTTGCATGTATGACATGGCAAGAATAAAATGCATTCATCATCTTGTATGTAGGACATGGCAATATGATGTGCTCATCCTGATAACTCGTATGTAGGACATGATGAGTGGATGTCTGTCTACTTCCAATAAGGGTTATTGGAATACCATAAGAACTTGATAAGTACTTGTGAAGTACTAGTTCTATGGAGATAAGGAAGAGTTCGATGTAAAGAGTTACATTGATGTGAACTTTTGAAAGGACAGAAAATTAATCGCAAAATATACATAGGATGTATAAAAGTGAAAGTTTGTTGATAATTGGAAGTGTTCCAATAAAACCATTTAAAAGGGAAATGCTGAGTATCTGTGTGTTAGAGAACAGCAGTGGATACTATATGGATCTGAAGGTTCATGAGATGAACTTATATTCCACTCATTGATGACAAGTCTGGAATCCATGATCATGCAATGTGGCTAAGGGTTAGCAAAGGAATACTAGATCGCATATTACGGTAACTCCATCTCATACGTGCGACGTACAGCGAAGAGATGAGAGACATGCGATTTATACTGACTTTGGCATGGTGTTGCCATTACTCACTATGTTGGCACTAGAGCACAGTGACATGTGGGACATGTTTGAAGATCACTATGAATATGATTCAAGAGTGATTGGCTCGCAGTGCAAGTGGGAGTCTGTTGGTATGTATGCCCTGAGAGCCAATCATGGGATGATTGGTGGGATACATTAAGATTGATTTGATAAACATCAAAGGCAAGCTTCCAATTCATTCTGGTTCAGTCATATGAGATAGTGATAGAACAGATTGAATGTCTAGAGAATGACAGTACTCAATGACGTATGCTTTTAGGTTGAGGACCTGAACGATGAGATCATACAGATGCTAAGAGTTTGTACATTCTTATTATGTCCCTAGTCGGATGTCATTGTGGAAGGTAGATAGACAGTAATGACACACAAGACTGGATTGTGGTGTTGGTTGATGACAGAATCTCATTAGTCATGATATAGAGATATCAAACCAAGCACATAGGTACTTGTTAGAGAACAAGGTACCGGACAGACCCACCGTGAGTTTGACACATGGAACCATGAGATGATAGTCACAGTCAGTACTCACAGTGATGGTGGTGAGTGTGATTCTTTGACCTGAAATCACTACACTCAACACATGTCGTTGGGCACACTTTGACATCATCAAACGCAGTCCTGAAACATGGGTTGTTATAAAGGTGATGATTGGGTGGCTTTGACACGTGGGGATTTTGAGGGGTGAGTTTTAGATATGTGATTTGTCCCTCCTGAGGGAGTTTGATATCCAAGGCCACTTGATGAGTAGGATTGAGATAGGCATGTGCACGCATGTGTGAATCTGTATGTGATATTGATGTCATACATATCTCCTTCAATCTACTCTGAGATCAAGAAAGTGAATGAACGTTGACAGGATGACTGTTCCATTCCTTGAGTTCATTCGGGATATCAGTGACAAAGGAATTATACATTCAATGTAACACCATTCACGGATTGTAGGATGAAAGTTGTTCTCCAACTTTCTACTTTCACTTGGGTAGCACTGATGTGTGACTAGGCACCGCTCTTTGCTTGTGAAGTCATAAGTGTTATGGATTTTCACTACCAACGTGAAATGGACCTGCAGGGTCACACACATAGGATTTAACCTGGAAGAGGAGTTTTGTCCACAAGCAACGTTTAGATTGATTACTAAAGGAGTTTAGTAGTTCAATTAAACACTCAATCAGTTGATAGCTCAATATCATATGGTTCAAGGTGTTGGATGCATTGATTGGAGTATCAGATTGATTGAAATCGCAGTTGACTGATTTTGCCCAACCAGTGCTCCCAACCGATCGGTTCATGTGATGAACCGGTCGGCTGAGGTGCTGAACCGGTCGGCTGGAGTGTCCAGGCCGATCGGCTCATGCCCAGGTTGAAACGACCGGTTCAAGAGTTGAACCGATCGGCTCAACTGGTGCAACCGACCAGTTGGGAAAGTCATGTCGGCAAGAATTTTCCTTTGGTTTCAAATTGCCCAATTCGATTGGGAATAACATTGGTATACGATACCAATTGAGAACGAAACAAGGAAAGTCTTTTTGAGCCGGATTAGGACCATGAACCGATCGATTCAGGGCACCAACCGATCGGTTGGAGTGCCCTAAATGATCGGCTCAGGTCCAACCGATCGGCTCAATGGCCGAACCGATCGGTTCAGTTGTGAACCGATCATTTCAAGTTGCGAACCGGTTGATTTTTGTGGAAAATTCTTGAACCCTTCTACTCCTGCTTTAGTCCCATATTGCCGGACACAGAGAACCCTGTCCCATGACCCGCCTATATATATAGGGGTATTGGGGGCTTCTCAAAGAACAACTCAATGCAAGCCGGTTGCTTTGCGAAGTTGTCGTTCTCTCTGGTTTTGGTAATCGTGAGAGATCCCGAGCAAGTGCTTCCCGCAAAAGGGAGGTGCAGCAAGGGAAGGACAACTGCAGTTGCAACTCGTAGCAGGAGAGTGTGTTGGCGACTAGTACGTCAACAGGAGGGTGCGACTCCTTCCACTTCCTTGTGGGACAAGGAGAGTGGAGTTCCAGGTGGTCCGTGTGGACTACTACAGAGGCGGGAGGACACTGCCGCTTAGGAGGACAACTGTCATCCGACAGTCCGGTAGGAGGAGGAGTCGTCAGTCCCGGTGCGACCAGGAGCTGCACAGACACCGTCCAAGACCGGAGTTGAAGACCGCGCATTGTGTGAGGTATTGTCGCCGAGCAAGCCTCGGGACAAGGTATGATTCCACAAACCATCCTTTCCTATTATATAGACGTTGACGCGTTTCCTCGGTATGGGTTTGGGGAGAAAATTTTTTTTGTTTCCGCTGCCTTCTCTGTTTCCCCTAAAACCCAAACACTCAGGGCATAATACAATATGTAATTCAGCCGTATAGTAATTACTGCTTAAGGAAAAACACGGAACATTGGTTGAGGCCTTGCTTGTGTAGTTAATCTGTTATATCTTACAGTTACTTCTATATACCTCATGATATGTGGCAATGTATATATCTTATCTTATTAATCATGTTCCATTGAGAGATGTTGGTTATATGCCTTTTGTACAGCTGGTAAGCTTGTCGGTAAGAATAGCCTTGTTTTACATATACTGCTCTTGTTATACCTGTTATCAGATATCTGTTGTTATAGCTTTATATTATTGAGGTTCTGTAGTTACGGTAGGGAGTTATGTTTCTCGCTGGGACAATGTTCGATTGTCTCACTCCGCTGGTTTACACCCTTTTTAGCTAGCCGAGTTGGACGTGGTGGTGGTCGTGGTGTTGCGACCGAGCATCTAGACGAGTAGTAGAAGGCAAGTGATGGATATGCTGCTGCTTTGGATGTTTTGTAGTAGAGTCTAGAGTCATCCCTATACTCTCAGGTCCTTGGCAGTGTTTTGATGTTGTTTCACGATGTACGATCGATGATGTTTTGTATATCCTGCTGTTGGCCGGATGTGGGCTTTTATGTATATGAATAGGTGGTGAACTCATGTGATGGATAGACAGTTGTTCCTTTAAGTTATGGATATGTATCAGAACTTGTATATGTATATATATAACCTGTTTTCTTACAGGATGAGGACTGGAAGGTAATAGTTTCTCAGTTTATCAGCTTTCCACAAATGGTTTTAATTAACCCGCATTTTTGGTAATCTGTGGTTATGGTGATTTCTGCACGTTTTTGCGTAACACCTCGCTGTCTGTGTGATAGTGGGATGTGTTGCCACAAGTTTTGGTATCAGAGCCGTAGGTTCGCTGAGTCTACAGGGATTTAGGACTAGGTCATCTGTTCTCGTGTGTTGTCCAGATTTTCTTACAAACGTCTTCTGCCCCCAGCGGAAGGAAAGTCAAGATGTCTGGAAACCATGAAGAACACTCAGTTGAGTACATCGATGCTGCTTCAGCTGAAGGATAGGCACATGGAGATTGAGTTCCTGAGGTCCCCCAACATGACCCAGCCATTCTTGAACACCCTACCTATCAACAGCTTATGGGGCAGCTGATGGCTACGATGAATCTCATGGTTGAGCGGTTGCCAGTGCCTCCTCCGAGAGCACAGGTTCCCCATGGAGAAGCATCAAGTATTGGGAAGACCTTCAAGCGGCTTCGTCGAGTCAGAGCTTCGGATTATGCTGGAACGGCTGATCCAGCGGATGCAGATCTGTGGCTGACAAGTCTTGAGAAGGCTTTCCGGATCCTCGACATCCCCGAAGCAGACAAAGTAAAGAATGTTGTCTTCCTTCTGAAGGGTAGTGCTGGTCACTGGTGGACCATTGAGGAAGAGAAGCGGCCTGGTGAGGTGATCTGTTGGGAAGTGTTCCGGCACGAGTTCGTCACCAGATACTTCCTGAAGACATATCTGGATGAGAAGATCAGTCAGTTTGAGAGCCTACGACAAGGAGCAATGAACATCACTGAGTATGAAGCCAAGTTTATGGATCTGTTGAGGTTTTGTCCTCACATGGCGGCAACAGAAGAGGAGCGGATCAGACGTTTCGAGAAGGGTCTGAGTTATGAGCTGACAACACCTGTGTCTGCGTTGGAGAACCGAGAATGGTTTGCTACGTTCGTGGAATCTGTTTGAAGGATTGAGAGGTTAGTAAGGGAGAAAAGAGAGTCAATGTCTCATAAAAGACTTGCTCAGTTTCAGGGACAGAGGTTTGGTGGCTTTAAGAAGCCCAGGTTTTCATCATCGTCATTGATGAGAGGTTCTGGTGTACCTTTGCAATGGTCTCCAAGTAAGGGAAGAAGTTATGTTTCTTCGCTGTCTAAAGCACACAATACAACTTCATTGGTAGTGACGGGGCCATCTAGGCCAAGGTTTGAAGATAGGGCATGCTATCTTTGTGGACAGACCGGGCATCTCAAGTTATAATGCCCGAATAGAGATGTTGAAGTGACGCAGCAGTCGAGGCAGAATCAACAGAGGTCAGATCAACAGCAGCCCAGTGGTAGCAGAGGTCGAGGACGCGGTCAAGCGTCTCAAGATGGATCGTCTGCTCAAGGAAGCAGAGGACGTGGACAGCAAGCAACAGCTCAATTCTATGCTATGAATCAGCCGGAGGCAACAGTCAACCCGCGAGTAGTGACAGGTCAGATGGAGTTATTTCATTTTGATATGTCTTCTTATTGCTTTATATCTGTTCTAGTTGACCCGGGTGCTACACACTCTTTTATCGTCTATAGTATGCTTGAAAACTTTCGTTTACCTATTAGTCATAAGAAGGATAGTTTGTTGTTAGAAACCCCTCTTGATGGTTCCTCGTTGCTTCGAGAAGAGTGTCCATCTTGTGTCTTGTCTTTCTCGGGACACCGCATCCAAGCGGATCTTATACCGCTTGATATGCATGGTTTCAATGTTATCCTTGGGATGGATACCTTATAGAAGTATAAGGTTGTCTTGGACTGTGGTTCCAAGCAGGCAGTGTTTGTTGATGCTGGAGAGAAGCGGATCTTCCAGGGAGATAGGAAGATTCTTCTGACGTGTCTGATATCGGCTATGGTGGCAGAGAAGTTGCTACGGCAAGGATGTGAGGCGTTCTTAGCTCATGTGGTGGATTAAGTTGTGTTTATCAAGGCAAAAGGTCCTAGTCTTGAGGAGGTGCCAGTTGTTTGAGAGTTTGCATATGTGTTTCCTGAGGAGTTCCCTGGTGTTCCTCCACCCCGAGAGATTGACTTCGAGATCAATCTGGTTCCAGGAACGCAGCCAGCTGCACAAATACCATATAGGATGGCTTCGTTAGAGATGGCAGAGCTGAAGAAGCAGTTGTAAGAGTTGTTGGAGAAAGGTTTTATCCGACCGAGTATGTCGCCTTGGGGTGCTCCAGTGTTGTTTGTTAAGAAGAAGGATGGTTCGATGCGGCTGTGTATAGATTACCGACAGTTGAACAAAGTCACGATCAAGAACAAGTACCCGTTACCGAGGATAGATGATCTATTTGATCAGTTGCGTGGTGCTACAGTATTTTCAAAGATTGATCTAAGGTCCGGATATCATCAGTTGAGGATTAAGGTGGAAGACATACCAAAGTCTGCTTTCAGGACGAGGTATGGTCACTTCGAGTTTGTGGTTATGCCGTTTGGGCTAACCAATGCACCTGCTGCTTTCATGGATCTAATGAACAGAGTGTTCCGTCCGTTCTTAGATCAATTTGTTGTAGTCTTTATAGATGACATCTTGATCTATAGTCGGGACAGGCTAGAGAATGAGCAACATCTTCGACGAGCGTTGACACTTCTTCATCAACATCAGTTGTATGCCAAGTTCAGTAAGTGTGAGTTCTGGTTGGAAGAGGTGACTTTCTTGGGCCATGTGATATCTGCTGAAGGAGTCAAAGTAGATCCGAAGAAGGTGGAATCCATTGCGGATTGGGAGCAACCAAAGACGCCGACAAAAGTTCGTAGTTTTCTGGGTCTAGAAGGATACTACATGAGGTTTATTAAGGACTTCAGTGCGACCGTGTTACCGATGATGAAGTTGACCAGGAAGGATGTACGTTTTGTTTGGGATGATCGATGTCAGCAAACTTTCTAGAGTTTGAAGGAGAAGCTGACCAATGCTTCAGTGTTAATCTTGCCAGAGCCTAGAAAGGGTTATGTGGTTTTCTGTGATGTTTCCAAGAAAGGTTTAGGTTGTGTGTTGATGTAGGAAGATCATGTGGTTTCTTTTGCTTCACGAAAACTCAAGAAACATGAGGAGAACTATCCGACTCATGACTTGGAATTGGCAGCAGTGGTTCATACGTTAAAGATTTGGAGACATTATCTATATGGGGAAGTATGTCAGATCTTTACGGATCATAAGAACCTAAAGTATATCTTTTCACAGCATGAGTTGAATATGCGACAACGTCGATGGATGGAGTTGATCAATGATTATGACTGCACTATTGAGTATCATCCTGGTAAAGCGAATGTGGTAGATGATGCGCTTAGCAGGAAGTCTTCTTCTCTTTCTTCAAAGAAGGCACGGTTGAGTTCTCTGGTATGCCATAGGCGAGATATGTTTGTTTCTCTGCAGCAGATGAATGTGCAGATGGAAGTTTCTTTGTTGTCTGGTCTTTTAGCACAGATACAAGTCAAGCCTACGTTAAGACAACAGATCGTAGATGCACAGCAGACAGATGATGCAGTACAGTTGATCAGATCAGAGATCGGTAGTAAAAAGCGTGATGGGTTCCATGAGTCCGAGGATGGGCTAGTTTGCTATCGTGACATGATGGTGGTCCCAGATGCTGATGATCTGAGGAAGTTGGTGCTTGAGGAAGAACATATGTCGATGTATGCTATGCATCCAGGTGTCACCAAGATGTATCATAGTCTGAAGGAGTTGTATTGGTGGCCCGGTTTGAAGAACGATGTCGCTGAGTTCGTGGCAAGATGTGTGGTATGTCAGCAAGTGAAGGCTGAACATCAGATCTAGCAGGTACGTTGCAACCTTTTCCGATACTGCAGTGGAAATGGGATCATATAACCATGGATTTCATAGTTGGTCTACCCCGGACAACTAGGAATCATGATTCCATTTGGGTGATAGTGGACAGATTGATAAAATCTGCCCATTTTCTACCAGTGAAGATGACATATACAACCGAGAAACTTGCTCGAGTTTATGTGGATGAGATAGTACGTTTGCACAGTGTGCCAGCAACAATAGTTTCTGACATGGGTCCTCCATTTATGAGTCATTTTTGGGAACAGTTGCACAGAGCGTTGGGAACGCAGTTGGGGTTCAGTACAGCTTTTCACCCGTAGACAGATGGACAGTCTGAAAGGACTATTCAGACTTTGGAAGATCTCCTTCGAGCTTGTGTTTTGCAGTTTCTAGGCAACTCGGACGTACATCTATGTTTGATAGAGTTTGCCTACAACAACAGTTATCAACAGAGCATTGACATGGCTCCTTATGAGGCTTTGTATGGAAGGAAGTGCATATCTCCTTTGTGTTGGTATGAGTCTGGTGAGTGTCAGCTTTTGGGTCCTGAGTTAGTACAGCAGACAACCGAAAAGATCAAAGTAATACAACAATAGTTGAAAGTGGCACAAGACAGGAAGAAGTCTTATGCAGACCATCACCGACGACCTTTGGAGTTCCAAGAAGGAGATAAAGTGTATCTTAAAGTCTCACCGTGGAAAGGTGTGCTAAGGTTTGGTTAGAAGGGTAAGCTAGCACCTAGGTATATGGGGCCTTACCTAGTCATAGCACGCGCTGGCAAGGTGGCTTACGAGTTAGAGTTACCTCTAGAGTTTCACAGGTTGCATCCAGTGTTCCATGTCAGTATGCTGAAAAAAAGTCATCCAGATTCGGATACAGTGATACAGCCAGTTGAGGTTGAGCTTGATGAAGATGTGACCTACGAGGAAGGTCATGCGGCGATCCTTGACAGAAGGGTCAAGAAGCTGAAGAGGAAGGACCTGGTTCTTGTGAAGGTTCTTTGGCAACATCGTGGTGTTGAGGAAGCCACGTGGGAGCTTGAGGAAGAGATGAGGAGGAAGTATCCCTCGCTTTTCTCTTCGGATTTCGGGGACAAAATCCCTTGAAGGGGGTTGGCTTGTAAGGACCCTGACCTTCGTTTAGGGTTTACTCTGTTTGCTTTTCTTAACCTTGATGCTTTTGTGCTTGCTAATCACCTTTAGTGGTGATTAGGGTTTTGTTATGCTTTGTTGAGAGTTGGAGGGCCTACTTGCAAATAACCCAAGTCTGGGGTTTTGTGAGCAAGTTTTCCACCTAGTGAGGTGTTCCTCTCTCTTTGTTTCCTCTAGGGTTGAGAGGAAGGCTTGGGATCGTTGCTTGAGTTCTTTTGGGCCTGACTGAGCTTGTTTGGGCCTTGAGGTGCCTTGTTTAGGCTTGGTTGAGCTTTGTGTCGCCCAAGAGAGGTGAGTGTGTCGCCCATGGTGCAAGTGTTGTGTCGTCCATGGTGTATGACCCAGCCTTGATCTCGTTTGTGTCACCACTAATGGACACTTGGAGCTTGATGCATGCATGTGGCAAAGACCTTGGACAAGTGTCCTTTGGGTGGCTGACACCTTGCTTGGACCAACCTTGTTTTCTCCTCCCTTTCCTTCTATATAGGTGGTTCTTTTTCTTGCTTTGAGTTCCTTTGATCCCTTAAGTCTTTTCTCCACCTTGAGTGCACGACACTCCCTCCTTTCCTTGCTTGTGTCGGCCGACACCCCCTTGAAGGAGCAGTGGTGGTCGACATCCCTTGAAGCTTGGAGCTCTTCTTCTTCCTTGGAGCTTGGAGCTTAAGGCGGGTTGCATAACTTCTAACCCTAACTCCATTATCTCTTGCTATGACCTTGTTTACATGTTAGTAGTTTAGTTTCTTGCCTAGCTTCATGTTTGGCCGATCCTTGTAATCTAGGGTTTTGAGCAACTTGTGTTTGAGGAGGAAGATGACCTTGTGGGACGATACCCCTTGGCTTCGTGTGTTGGGCGACATGTTTGCTAGTGTGTTGGGCGATAGGCCAAGTGAGGTGTGTTGGCCGATAGGCCTATGTTGGGCGAGATGTGGTGGTGTCGGGCGACACCCCTTGCTCTTGTGACGGGCGTCACGCCCTCCTCCTTGTTTTGTGTTGGCTGTTAGGCCTGGATTAGGGGTGAACGACAAGTGGGATTAGTCTTTCTCTCTCTTGGATGTTGCGTTATGGTACTTGACCAGGTCATTAGCCCTTGTATCGTGCATCGTCGAGTGGAGTGTGTCGGGCGTCACATGCCCTTGTGTGTCAGCCGATAATGCTTGGGCGAGACGGGCGTTACCCGATAACACAAGTGCCCGACACCCCACCCCTATCGCGTGTTACTCCTTCCTTGAGACGCGGCGTCGCACACTGGTTGCCTTGGTGGCGACACAGCATTTCTGCTTGCTCTCCTATCTGCCGTTATGCATTGTGTTTGGGTGAGGGCAGGTGGCCGTTACACCCCCCTTTAGTGAAGGTTGTGGTGATCTATAGTGAGAGCCTTGTTATCCTTGTTGACGGTTCCTTGTATCATGGAAATAACTAGTTGTGTACATATATACCCTTGCCTAAATGTTGGTGACTCCTTGCTCACTTAATGATAATGATTATCTATTAATGCTAAGAATGGCAATGGTAGTGGTAATGTTAACGCTTGTTCTATATATCCAACATGACTATATGCATGAAGTAATCATCTTGATTATCTATATAATGATGAGATAAGGATAAGTACATAAATAGTTGCTTAATGATGTATCTTATGCACATGATCACCAGATGATGTATAACTGATAAGTATAGCATCTTGAATGTCATCTCATGATAGTAAGCATAGTCCTTTTGTTGAAACTATGATTATTGTGTACACTAACCATGTAGGTGATGCTTAGCTATGATAAGGCTATGAGATACACGTGATGAGTAACATCACTTGGATAATTACTCTGGTTGATGAGATTTCATATATGATGTGTTTGTCCCATGATGATGATGTAAGCCTTGAGGGGCAGTGGCAATACATGATGAGGGATTGAGATCCCATGGTATGTGATGATCCTTGAGATGGATCGGGATTGATGTGATTGCAATAAAAAGCATAATGTTGAGTTTTATGTTGTTTATTCTATTATAGTTTGCATGTTATACAACTTGGTTGAATCTTGCAATCCATCTAAAAAGATACTAAATAATTACAGTAGAATATATCATGTAGTTTGCCCTGGCCATAGATCCATCATCGTCAGGAGCTGGTGATGGTGAAACGGGTTCTCCTGCAGGTTAACCCGGAGTGCATATTATTGAATGTGCGAGGTTTCTCCTAGTCTAAAGTGAGGAGGTAAGAGTGCAACTTCGGTTGTAGACTCGGTTATATGATGAGCATGGTGAACAGGCCCATGACTCCGGATATGTGATATGAAGAGCATGAATGCATTCATGGCTCAGAGCACGGTGAACAGGCTCGTGGCTTAGTTTTACTAGCGCCGTGACCTGTACCAAGGTGGGCTAGAGAAAGGGTAGCCTGAGGAGCTGACCCTGTGGTTGAGGCCACTTAAGCATGAGACTGCGGTCCTGCTTGTGTTGTTCTCATACACTGACTACAAGGGGGAAGGTTGTGGAGTCCGGATCTTCCATTAACCTTGTATGGCACCGGCTATGGGCTTCGCAGCCGAAGGTTGGATTTGAACGGTACGATTCACTTCCTCAGGGCATAATACAATATGTAATTCAGCCGTATAGTAATTACTGCTTAAGGAAAAACACGGAACATTGGTTGAGGCCTTATTTGTGTAGTTAATCTGTTATATCTTACAGTTACTTCTATATACCTCATGATATGTGGCAATGTATATATCTTATCTTATTAATCATGTTCCATTGAGAGATGTTGGTTATATGCCTTTTGTACAGATGGTAAGCTTGTCGGTAAGAATAGCCTTGTTTTACATATACTGCTCTTGTTATACCTGTTATCAGATATCTGCTGTTATAGCTTTATCTTCTTGAGGTTCTGTAGTTACGGCGGGGAGTTATGTTTCTCGCTGGGACAACGTTCGATTGTCTCACTCTGCTGGTTTACACCCTTTTTAGCTAGCCGAGCTGGACGTGGTGGTGGTCGTGGTGTTGCGACCGAGCAACTAGACGAGCAGTAGAAGGCAAGTGATGGATATGTTGCTGCTTTGGATGTTTTGTAGTAGAGTCTAGAGTCATCCCTATACTCTCAGGTCCTTGACAGTGTTTTGACGTTGTTTCACGATGTACGATCGATGATGTTTTGTATATCCTGCTGTTGGCCGGATGTGGGTGTTTATGTATATGAATAGGTGGTGAACTCATGTGATGGATAGACAGCTGTTCCTTTAAGCGGTGGATACGTATTAGAACTTGTATATGTATATATATAACCTATTTCCTTACAGGATGAGGACTGGAAGGTAATAGTTTCTCAGTTTATCAGCTTTCCACAAACAATTTTAATTAACCTGCGTTTTTGGTAATCTGTGGTTATGGTGATTTCCACACGTTTTCACGTAACACCTCGCTGTCTGTGTGATAGTGGGATGTGTTGCTACAATTTCTGCATAAAAAACACTAGTCTTGCACCAAAAACTAAAACTGGAGTAAAATCTGCATGAAATCCAAATATCCTCCATTGTCTACATACAATGTATCTCTATGTATCCTACATCACAATGTTGTACAAGCAACTCAAGATAGTAGGTATGCAAGTTAAGGAACAAACTTGAGAAAGTATAAAACAAGATATAAGCATAGCATATAGTTGAATACCACTTGATGAAAAGATAAGCAATGCTAGAACTACATGTATATAAACTACTAGTAGATATTGTCACAAGTTAGCACTACTAGTAGGATCTAGATCATAGAAATAGATGCATAAAATAAAGCAAGCTTGAGAATATGTAGAGATATATCCAAACAAAGAGATATGTAATTTTAGAAGAATGCAAGGATATAACTCACTATCAAATATGCATGATTACCAAATGATGATTACCACTAATACCCTAGAGGTTGTATCAAAACAAGATATACAACTAGATAGATGTAGCAAGTTAGAGCACAATGGAAGTAATTTAAGACACAACCAAGAGATTCAAAGAGATCATCATCAAAACCTACAAAAACAACTCAAAGCAAGTAATTGCAAGATATAGATATACCAATTTAGAGAATTAGAGAGATATAGTTGTATGCAAGATAGGAATTTTAGAAATATGGCAATATGCATATATAAAGGTACGAAGGGAGTGCCAAAGAATAAGGCTATTGGTTGAAAAAATCTAGTTGAGAAGGAAATTCTCATCCAAAAAGCTAATTGTATATTCTGTGCACAATGTTGTCAGTCGACTTCTGTGTATTGGCAACTCAACCGATGATAGCTGTTGGAAACACCCATTGGTGTTGGTCGGTCAAGTTTCTAACAAGACAAACTCGACTGGGAAAGTTTCTGTCAAAAAACACATATATTTCATAAAAACATATTTATAGGCCTACTAAAATATAAGCCATATCCAAACATGTGTAAGCAAGTTAGTAATGCACACGAAACTGTTAGAAATATTTTTGGAGTAAGAGTGTGAAAAGAATCACAAAATACCACTTTTGACTCAAAAACCACATGCATGATGCACACTAACTTGATAAAACACAGTATGATTGGATATGAGCAAGAAAAACATTACCTTGATGCTTACCATTTCTTTTCCACTTGTTGTCACCCACTACATATCTCACCTTTCTTCTTTCATGTGGATTGAGAAGTCAATTTGCAATTCAATAGCTCAAGTCAACCCATTTGCAAGTACCTACAATACGAAAGATGAAATAGTCCTCAATCATGTTTTTAGGCCCGGAGGGGTTAGTTTAGCAACCCAAGTCCTATTGATCTTGAGTGCTTTCCTAAAAGGACAACAAGTAGAATAATGGCCAATATCATTGCAATAGTTACATGTTCCCATAGCCTTGGAACTAGAAGATTTTCTATGAAATATTTGAGGTCCTTTACCTTTGTTGTTCCTTTGTCTAGTATCATATCCTAAACCATGTCTACCAATTTGTTTAGTAGTATGGTGTAGGATGTCATTAAGATTCTTTTTACCAACTAAGAATATTTGCAAAGAAGATCTCAAACTATCATTATCATGTATAAGAGAAGCAATAGTATAAGACAAATGATTGATATTATCTCTAGCATGAAAAAGGTAATTTTCTAAGCAAAGAGCTTTAGTTAAATAAGAATCTCTATTATATGAAGAGTAGAAAAATTATTCTCTTTACTAGTAGAACTAGAACAAGATTCAAGCACATTGATTTTAGAAATCAAGGAGGCATTTTCTATTTCAAGCAAACCAATCTTAGAAAGATAAACACCATTTTCAGATTCTAATCCTTGCAAAGAAAAATCTTTGTCTTTCTTTTTAGATTTAAGAACAACAATATAATGCATGAGATAATCAATAATTAAGGTATGCTCTTCACTAGAACTACTCATAAAGGTTGAGCTTCTAGAAATCTAATCTTATCAAGCAAGCTAGCATTTTCAAGTTTAAGAAAGTGTACTTGACTAATACAAGCATTTTTATCATCAAGCGAGCAAGTATTAGCATGTTCAAGATCATCTAAGTCTACATGCATATTATCAAAAATTCTAGCAAGATTTTTCCTATTGCTTTTATAAGACTTAAGATAGGAATGAGTAGAATTAAATATAGTAATGAAGGGTTCTTTTTCTAAAGAGTTTAGATTTACCACATTTGAGTCTTTTCTTGTAGAAGCCATAAGAGCAAAATTATATTCTACTTCTTCACTAGAGCTTGAGCTAGATCCTCCATTTGAATCTTCACTTGAACTTGAGTTGTAGGAGTCACTTGAGCTTGAGTGCCATTTCTCCTTCTTCTTGTACTTCTCTTCTCTTTCCTTGTGATGATGGGTCTTCTTGCCTTGTAGACAATCTATCTTGAAGTGACCCTTCTTTCCACACTTGAGGCACTGGATGGAGGAGGAATTGTTTCCTTTGTAGAATCTATCCTTGGAATACATGGCATCTTCTTCAACATGAGAGGATGGAGAGACTGTTCCCATAATAGCTTCAATTTGACCCTTGATTTCAGCCTTCTTCATTCTCTTTAACTCTCTCTCCTCTTGTCTTTCAACTTATTCTCTATTGTTTCATGGGCTTGTAGATTTCCAATGAGCTCTTTAATGGGAATATCATCAAGAGACCTTACTTCTTCAATGGAAGTCACCTTGGGTTTCCATCTCTTGGGGAGAGTTCTAAGGATCATAGAGTTGATCTCTCCTTTACTCATAGGATAACCTAGGACAGCAAGGCCATTTACAATTGTGTTTAGTCTTGTGTACATGTTGGCTATCTTCCCCTCCTTTCCCATCTTGAATTTCTCAAGCAACCCTTTGAGCATGTAGAATTTTTTTTCCTTCACTTGAGTTTCCCCCTCATAAGTGATGCATAGCTTTCTACATACTTCATAGGCTGTCTCACAAGAGGAAACCCAGTGGAACTTAGTGAGGTTCATGGTGGAATAGAGGATGTTGATTGCTCTTGCATTCAGGGTGGCTTTCTTCATGGTAGATTCATCACAGTCAAAGAATTAGCCAGGAAATACAAAGTCTCTGTGGTTGCACTTTATGAAACCCGATGTAGTGGCATCAAAGCAACCTCTGTTATCAAGAAACTGGGCTTCACGCAATCTCACCGAGTCAAATCTGTGGGGTTTGCAGGTGGCATTTGGGTGCTATGGAAGGCAAACACTCATGTTGAAGTTATTGCTTCTCATAAACAGTTCATCCATTGTATGATTGACCAACGTTTCTTCTATACCTTTGTCTATGGCGGCACAACTAGATACAGTAGAAGATTCCTCTGGCAGCACTTGGTGGGACTATCCTCCTCCATCACCCAACCTTGGGTGACGATAGGAGATTTCAACGTGGTCATGTACCAAAATGAGAAGTTTGGGAGCACCTCCTTTGACAGGACGAACAACCGAGAATTCATTGAGGCCATGGCACAATGCAACCTTGCCGATCTTGGAGCCAATGGAGCCCGTACCACCTTCAGACGCGACTTACTCCATGAACGCCTGGACCGGGCTCTTGGCAATGACCTTTGGCTCGAACAAGTCAACGCCAACCCGATACAGGTCCTCGAACGAAATAACTCGGATCATGCCCCTCTGTTGATCTCTGAAACAACTACAAAGCACAAGCATATGGGGATCCGACAGACCTCAGCTCGATGGGAAGAGATTGACGAATTCAAAAACTTTATCTTACAAAGCTGGGACACCAACGCCCCCCTAAACCAAGCTGGCTGAGATTTCCTGGGCAAGGCTTCGGCGTGGGATAGACGCTTGCAGAAAGATAGTCACATGAGGAAAGAACAACTAGGAAATAAGATTAAGTGGAACCAGCTTCAATTGGCGCTCAGATTCAACCATGACCTGGCTTATGAGACGGTGATGCTATAGTCTGAGCTTGATAGTATTCTGAGGCTGGAGGAATTGGATTGGAAGCAAAAGGCACGCTGCGATTGGGTTAAGCTGGGTGACTCTAACACTTAATACTTCCAATCCATTGTCAAAACAAGAAGAAGGATGAACAAAATTACAAGGCTGAAGAACTCGGAGGGTGTCTGGGTTGAAGAGGAGGTTCAACTAAAGAACCTTGTCTTATCGTTTTTCTCTAACATCTACAAAGAATCGAATATGAGCGTGAGGCGCCAGGCAAGTAGTAGATTCATCGGGTCCTTTCCCAGGCTGAACGCTTATGCAACTGCTCTGTTAGCACAACCGCCCTCTCCGGATGAGATCTGGATAAATCTTAATGCCATGGCGCCTCTCAAAGCCCCGGGACCCGACGGCATGGATGCCTTTTTCCTCCAAAGAAACTGGAGCCTGCTCAAAAACTAGGTCTGTGATTTCATCACTAACATTTTCTTGGGCTTACCCATTCCTCAGGGAACCTCGGATTCGACGCTCATCCTCATCCCCAAGGTGGCTGCTCCAGAGACTTGCTCCCATCTCCGACCGATCTCCCTAAACAATGTATGCTCCAAACTCATATCGAAGATCATTGCTGCCAGATTGAAGCCACACCTGAACGAGTGGATCTCCCCCTACCAGTCAAGCTTCATCCCCGGTAGGAAAATCAATGAAAATATTGTTTTAGTTCAAGAGATAGTGCATTCCATTGAATCCAGGCAAAGTAAGAAGCTTACCATGGCAATTAAGCTTGACCTTATGAAGGCCTTCGACAAGTTGAGTTGGCCTTTTATCGAAGACACTCTTCTCAGAACCGCCATTCCTCGCAGCATTGTCGATGTTATAATGAACCTCATTCGCTCAGGCTCGAGTTCGGTTCTTTGGAATGGAGAGTTGATCGGATCCTTTCAACTATCATCTGGAGTTAAACAAGGGGATCCCCTTTCACCCTACATTTTTGTTCTATGCCTGGAAAGGCTTAGTCAGCTAATCGGTGAGGAAGTTTCTGCAGGCTTTTGGTGATCGATCACTCTTACCAGACAAAAAATCCCCTTCTCACATGTTAGCTTTGCAGACGATATCATCTTGTTCGGTGAGGCATCGATGCGCCAAGCTAAGATTATCAACTACTGTCTTTGGAAGTTTAGTAAAGTCTCCGGTCAATTTCTGTCCCATGAGAAATCTTCTGTTTTCTTCTCCTGCCACACGCCGAGCGCCGTTAGAAACGAAGTTTGTCGATCCTTGAAAATTCTTGAAACTGAGAACCTCGGGCGCCACTTGGGTATTCCGATCATCCACAAAAGGAAAGGGAAGGCTCACTTTCAGTACCTGGTAGATAAGATACACCACCAAATCACAAACTGGCAGAATATATTTCTCTCACTCGCAGGCAGGGTTACCTTGCCCAATTCTGTCTTACTTTCGCATGCCTGTTATACCATGCAGATGGTCCAACTGCCAGTTTTCACCACTGACATGATAGATCAACTGGTGCGAAACTTCATATGGTCAGGTTCTGCCGTCTCTAGAAGACTGAATCAAGTAGCCTGGAAGCATGTCACCAAGCCGCTTTCTCAAGGAGGATTGGGAGTCAAACGTGCAAGAACCTTTAACTTAGCCCTCACCATGAAGCTAGGTTGGGATTTCTTAGTAGACAGGAAGGTCCCTTGGGTTCAATTGATGTCTACTAAATACCCCAACACCTCACAAGGCAATGCAGTTGGGTCGCATGTTTGGTGAAGTATTAAGTCTGCTGTCCCTTTTCTTATCTCTAACTCCAGACTCACACCTCTATCAGGCACGCAGACTAATGTCTAGTCTGAGAAATGGGTGGGTGAGGGTCGGGCCCCGTCCCTGCAAGCCGGACTCATAGTCCCTCAAGATATTACAGACCTAATGGTTTCCAGTCTTGTTCTCGACAATGGAAACTGGGATGAAGACTTCTTGCGCACCTGGTTTACCCTTGCCACGGTACGAGATATCACCAGTATGCCTACACCCTCCCCTGATCTAGGGGTTGATCGCAGGATCTGGCTTCACTCTGCTGATGGAGAATACACTCCCAACTCTGCTTATACCCGCCTCACTCAGCCGCAGCATATTGTTCATCCTAGTTGTTATGCTGCAATCTGGAACCTTCCCATTCAACAGCGCATGAAGACCACTTTGTGGCTTAACTACCAGGACAGACTACCCACCAATGGTTTATGATTCAGATGCAAAATGGCAGACATCCCGCAATGTTCTCATTGTCAACACTCGAAAGAATTGGTTCTCCATGCACTGCGGGATTGCTCAACTGCTCATGAGGTTTGGTCGTGGTTGCAACCCAGCGAGATGAACCTATTCTTTCATTCCGACACCGTCAAGGATTGGCTGGAGCTCAATCTTACCGGTTCACACCAACACGGTGAGTGGAAGCTCCTTTTTGCTATTACCTGTTGGTGGCTTTGGAAAGAAAGAAACCTAACCATCTTTGAAGGTAAGAAGACGCCGCTGGAGGTGCTGGTAGCGAACTGTAAGGCATGGCTTGCTACCACTCTTATAGCCTTCAAGAAACCTGCTGGCAAGCCATCTCCACAAGGTTGTAAGAGGCTACCTTCTGTAACCTTTATTTGTTCTCCTACTATTATGAACGTGGACACGACAGTCGACAACAACAAGGAAACAAAGGCAATAAGCATGATTCTCCGGGATACTACAGGCCACTGGATCAAAGGTAAGGTGTACAAGCTCCCGGGCGTCAACCCGATGGATGGAGAACTAAGAGCCATAATGGAGGGACTCCATTTTGCAAGTAGAGAACAGATCATGAACCTCATCATATTCATTGACTCAAGTAAAGCAGTTCAGTGGGTCAAAGAACAACGTCAACCGCCTCCCAAATTTCTTCTGCTAGTTCATTCCATTAAACATCTTTTACACCAAGGCTTGCGAGACATCTGCTTCAAGAAGAGGGACCAAAATAAACTGGCCGACCAGCTAGCAAAGCGTCATCTAAAGCAACCAGAGATGGAGGAACACTGGGACTCCTGTCCTGACTTTCTAAATTTGGCGTACCTCAAAGACCTTGAGGATTTTCATAAATTTCTGTAGACATTCTGCTGTCATTTTCTCAAAAAAAAAAAACTACAACATAAAATGCAATGTGCTCACTAGAGTCTTAGCTACTAGTATCACCTACACATGAGGGAAATGTTTGTGTCTAAGTGCATATTAATGATTTTCATTGATGATAATTAATTCATTTTGAAATTTAAACAAACTATATTGGGTAGATGACATTTTATATAGTGTAATTATATTTGATTACTTAGGACTACAATCATGATTTTTTATTCTAGATTGTTGTACCTAATTATCCAACCATAGAACGTCAATCCATTATATTAAAAAACACATTCACAGTGTGACATGTGTCACTCATAACATATTTCATGATTGAAACATGAAGTAAAACATTGATGAAGTGATTTTTTTTATATAGAAAGGATCACATTGTAATTCATTGTCATGAAAAAGAAAAAGATTAAAAATATGAATATCCTTATTTTAATGATTATTTTGTACTAGGTAAAAGTACATGTTTTTTGTAATTTTTTGAAAGTGACTTTCACTCTTTGGTAAAACTATGTTGAAATTTTACTATCATTGTAGATTAATTTCACTTAAATATAATTTATCCAATATGACATTTAGAATAAAATAATTTTATTCTTGAGGGTACCCTTCTTAGGTAGTGATAAAACCAAAATTTGTGATGTTTCAGACTGTTATTCTGTTATCAAAACTGCCTTTTTAACTGTTTTCCTCTCTGTTTATATGTACTTTTGCAATAATTGGCCAAACGACGCTCTTAATTCAATATTTCCATCTTTTGCAGAGTTTTCCTTTCATTTTGGACTCATTTCTCATCAATAAGGCCGTCCCGGCCCACAAAAAGTTCCACACATGCATCGGCCTTCCAGATGGCCGATATGATCACTGCCCGATAGGGTAAGCGCAACACAATGACGCACGACATACGGATGCCGTGCAAGAAGGAACTGATGGGCGATACGTCTTTTACCCGACAGGGAGCCCAAGCTCACCCGACAGCTAAAGCTCGTCGCTCGACACGGGCCACCCACTAGCAGGCGTCGCTCGTCACGTGATCGATAGCCGACATCCTTGTGCTGGGCGATACTGATATCGGCCGTCACCGACTCCACGATGATAAAGCGGGACACGTGGCGCCCTGAGCACCACGACTTCCCCCAACCGCTGCCTATAAATAGCAGCTACAGGAAGCCAAAAAGACAGGTCGAAATAGGTCGAAACAGGTCGGAACACTCGGAACCTTGTGCAATCTTCTGAGGAAAGCTGCGAGAGCGAGTGTATCATGCCTCAGTGTTATGCTGCGTGATCCTAGGTGAGTTCTTCCCCATCCCGAGAGGGAGGTGAATGGCTCACTTAGTATCATCCCTAGCGACACTGCAGGCCGATATCGGCCGACACGGATCTCCGACTTATGTGACCGACACTAGATACAACAACTAGCACGACACGATACTGAACCCGATACGCTTCACCCGTCACGGCGTGCCACCCGAGAGGGTGCTGCCCGACATGAGTGTATCGGGCCAGGGTACTTGCACGATGCAATCCACCTGTCACGACGTGTCGCCCGAGAAGGTGTGCCGCCCGACACGGTTGTATCGGGCTAGGCTCCTGATCGGTATCAGGCTGGGTGGTCCACTGTAGTCTGTCATCCTTCTATATCAAGAAGGCAATATCTATCTTTATTTCAGTCATTTAATTCTTTTACTACTGCATTGTAATCAACCCTTTTATATGTTAATAGAAATAGAAGAGTTTAATTATCTGCTGCTTTATGCTTGGTATCCTTGTTGGATGATTGCTATGTTTAATATCTGAACTCTAGCTTGCACGTTGGATCACGTTTTGATTAGCTACCGAATCGTGTTTTCCCATCACAACAGCCTTGAGAGAGGTGTTTTGGCTCTAGTGTTTGGTCCAATTCTGGAGTACGAGAGTGCCCGGAATCGGAGTTGTAGTAGTAACCTTTCCACTCTAATTTAAGTCCAGCAGCCTCAAGAGGGGTGTTGATGCTTGGTTAGAGGTACCCATTCTGAGAGGAGGGGTATAGGATGTTTCTGCTGCCGCTTGTTTTACCGAAGTTTTCTCCTTGGTACCTTGTTTAGCTTTAGTATTATCTCTCTGTTTCCGTTGCATGAAAATCCCTAAAAACTGATAAATGCCTAAAGCCTAAGTTTTCCTTGTAACTTCAGTTGGAGATAGGGTTTTCTTTTGTTTTATCGATCTTGTGCTTCTGTTCCCTTTTGGGAATTTTATCATCTCTTATCCTTGCCGGAGTGTAGCGTGTCGATTCAACATTCTCAACACTACCACCCTTGTCCTTGTGTTCGACCCCATCTATCTACTTCGACCCCGTAAACAAAGTTGTAGGGGCCTAGAAGGTTTCGGGTTATAAATGTAAAAGCTCGACTACCTCAAATCCGCCTCCATTTTTAGGACGCGCGATTTAGGCCGGTCAACTTTTTGGTGCCGTTGCCGGGGACAAGGCAGACGGTACTGTTGACGAATCTGAATCCACTAACTACACTCCCGTGCGTCAAGCTTAGAAATGAGCTTGACAACACTCTTTTTCTTTTCTTTTTTTCTTATTATTTGCCTAAACTAAATAATTCTATTTTCTGACTTGATTTCTCGCGCCATTTCAGGAACTATGAAGAACAGTGACCTGATCCATCGAGCTCTGATGCTATGTCTCATTGTGAGCAATCTCTGTCTGAGGGTGAACATCAAGGCCGAGATGAGATTTTGCACCAGCCCAGCTTGGTTGGCCAGTTGCATGCTTTTATTAAAAGACAAGACTCTATCATTAACCGGCTGGTGCAGGGTGCGCTTCCCAGTCCTGGAGCTCTGAATTCCATGCAACACCAGATGGCAAGTCTACAGATGCTCCAATGGGAGGTCGATCAATGATTGACCCAGATGGTCTCTCTGATGAAGAACCCTGCAGGAAAGACACTCTCCTACCCTGAAACTTCCAGAATGGTAGTACTAAGATCGGGGAAGACGGTGGAGCGCACTGATGAAGCCCGACCAGATCCTGAGCAAGGGCCTGAGAGTGCGATTCCGGTAGAGAGCGAAGGTAGACAAGCAAAAGCTCGAGAGCCTACACAGAAGCCTTCTGATGAGTTGTCTGGTGGGAGGAATCCCTATGCTCCCAGGCTACCGTTTCTGTATAAACTGGTCAAGACAAATCTAAAAAAGTGTCACGAAAGATTCATGGACTCGATCAGGAGACTGCATCTTGAAGTCCCCTTCCTTGACACCTTGGAGGAGATGCCTACCTACGCCAAGTTCCTCAAGGATCTCATAACGAAGAAAAGAAGAGGAGGAAGGGTTGAGACCGTGCACCTAGCATCTGCTTCCTCATCCTTCATGAAGCCTGACCTGCCAAACAAAAGAAGAGACCCTGGAGCTTTTATGATCCCGTTTGCCATCGGGGACAACGTTGAGCGAAAAGGTCTTTCCGATTTAGGGGCAAGCATCAGCCTCATGCCCCTGAGATTCGCGCAAAGGTTGGGTTTAACTGACATGGTTCGTACCAATATGAGGATCGAACTGGCGGACCATACCTTTAAGAGACATGTCGGCGTTGTTGAAGATGTGCCGATCAGGGTTGGTAATTTCTTCATTCCTTGTGACATAGTCGTCATTGATACATCAGAAGATCCCCGATGCCCGATCATCTTTGGACGTCCTTTCCTGGCACCAGGAAGGGCGTTGATTGATGTCTCTGAAGGGATTATCACGCTGAGGGTCGGAGACAACCACCTGGACTTCAAGCTGAAGGAAGCAATGAAGGGTCCTTCCCTGTCTGAATTCACATGTTTCGCGGACAGCTTGATAAATTCTGCGAGGAGATAGAAGAGGACATCCAGATGGTGGACCCCCTTACGAGGGCTATGAGCTGCCAGGATTCCGACTTTGAAGATCCATAAGTTGTGAAGTATCTCGACCTGTTTGACCTGTCTGATGAAGATATGCACGAAGAGGATGAGGTGGTGGAGTCTGTGAAGTATGCCTCTCTCGAGGAAGAGCCTCAAGAGAAGGCACCCAGAGAAAAGCCTGAGTTGAAACCGTTGCCCGAAGGTCTGAAATATGAATTCTTAGAAAAAGAAGAGAGAAACCCTATCATCGTCAACTCCAATCTTTTGAGAGACCAGTTGGACCGACTTCTTGAGGAGTTGAGACTCCACAGGGGGGCTATAGGATATTCAATAGAGGACATCAAAGGCCTTAGCCCCACCTTATGCATGCATCACATCAACTTAGAAGAATCCACCAAGCCTCTGGCCCAACCCCAGAGGAAGCTGAATTAGATGCTCAAGGAGTTCATCAAGAAAGAGGTAATCAAGCTTAGGGATGCGGGGATCATTTACCCAATCAGCGATAGCAATTGGGTGAGTCCGATCCACGTAGTACCCAAAAAGGGCGGGATGACAGTGGTAAAGGGTGAAAAGGGTGACGAGGTGGTGGTTAGGGCCGTCAGTGGATGGAGGATGTGCATCGATTACTGAAAGCCAAACCAAGCTACCAAAAAAGATCATTTTTCACTACCTTTTATTGACCAAGTTCTTGAAAGATTAGCGCATCACGATTTTTTTTGTTTTCTTGATGGCTTTTCAGGATTTTATCAGGTACCCATCTTGCCCGACGATCAGGAGAAAACAACATTCACCTGCCTCTATGACACTTATGCTTTCAGAAGGATGCCCTTCAGACTTTGCAACGCTCCCGCCACATTTCAAAGATGCATGATATCGATGTTTTCAGATTTTTTAAAAGATATCGTAGAAGTTTTCATGGACGATTTTTCAGTCTATGGGAAGGACTTCGATACCTGCTTGAAAAATCTGTCTTTGGTTCTTCAAAGGTGCGAGGAGAACAGCCTGGTTCTAAACTGGGAAAAGTGCCATTTTATGGTACGGGAGGGCATCGTTCTGGGGCATAAGATCTCAAGGCGTGGGATCGAAGTGGACGCAAGAAAAGTTGAAGCAATATCTAAGATTCCTCCACCAAAGTCCGTGACGGGAGTGAGAAGCTTCCTCGGGCATGCCAGATACTACCAAAGATTCATAAAGGACTTCTCGAAGATTTCAAAACCATTGCCCAATCTTCTGGTAAAAGATGTTGAATTTGTTTTCTCTAATGATTGTCTCAATGCTTTTCAGGCTTTGAAAAAGGCTTTAGTATCACCACCTATCCTCCAAGCGCCAGATTGGGATTTACCCTTTGAGCTTATGTGCGACGCTAGCGACTATGCGGTAGGAGCAGTCCTAGGGAAGAAGAAAGATAAAAAGCACAATGTGATCTGCTACGCTAGTCGCACGTTGGACGAAGCTCAGGTAAATTACACAACCACAGAAAAGGAGATGCTCGCGATCGTCTTCGCATTCAATAAGTTCAGGTCATACCTCATTGGAGCAAAGGTCAAGGTATATACAGATCATGGGGCCATAAAATATCTAATGCAAAAGAAGGACTCAAAGCCCACACTGTTGAGGTGGGTCTTACTGCTTCAAGAGTTCGACCATGAAATTATCGACAAGAAGGGCGCAAAAAATGTGGTCGCCGACCACCTATCAAGGATTGTAGCTGAAAAACAAGGGGGACCACCGATCAACGACGACTATACCGATGAGGCTCTTATGTTGGCAGATGCTAAAGAAGAAGACTTACCATGGTTTGCAGATATCTACAACTACCTTGCTTGTGGAGAGCTACCTCCTGAAATTACTTACAATCAGAAAAAGAAACTATTCGCGGATGCTAAAAATTACTATTGGGATGATCCTCTCCTCTTCAGAAGATGTGCTGACAATCTATACAGGAGATGCATCCCCGAGGAAGAAACTGCGAATATTCAGAAGAAGTGTCATGCCTCCCCCTACGGTGGACACCTGGGTAGCGAAAGAACGGCTGCAAAAGTGCTACAATCAAGATTCTACTGGCCCTCGCTGTTCAAAGATGCTGCACAATTTGTAAAAGTCTACAAAGAGTGCCAATCAACGGGGAATATAGGGCGGAGGAATGAAATACCGATGGTGAACTGGATTGAAGTAGAGATCTTCGACGTGTGGGGGATTGATTACATTGGGCCTTTTCCTCCATCCAGGGGGTATCAATACATACGAGTGGCAGTGGACTATGTATCGAAGTGGGTAAAAGCCGTAGAGACCCAAACATGCGATGCCAAGTATGTAATCAAGATATTTGAGAAGACGATCTTTCCTCAGTTCGGTGTACCACACACTATAATAAGCGACAGCGGGTCGCACTTCGGAGAAAGATAGTTCAAAGCACTCCTAGGTAAGTATGGAGTGAAGCACAAGATCGCTACACCCTACCACCCACAGACTTCAGGGTAGGTAGAGGTTTCAAACAGACAAATTAAGCAGATCTTAGGAAAGACTGTCAACCGAACGAGGAAAGATTGGTCTATGAAACTTGATGACACACTATGGGCCTACATGACCGCCTACAAAATGCCCATTGGAACCACCCCCTACAGGCTGATCTACGGAAAATCCTACCATCTACCTCTAGAACTGGAACACAAGGCCCTTTGGGCAATCAAATTCTTAAACATGGACCTTGAAAAAGCAGGAGAAAAGAGATTTTTGCAGCTTCAAGAGCTCGAAGAGCTGAGGATGAACGCCTATGAAAATGCAAAAATCTACAAACAAAGAACGAAGGTGTGGCATGATGCTCACCTAAGAAGAAAGGATGTGAGCGAAGGGGATAAAGTTCTATTATTTAAATCCTCCATTCGACTCTTTCTTGGAAAGTTACAGACAAGATGGTCGGGACCGTTTACTGTGTCAAAGGTATACCCATCAGGAATGATGGAGCTCTACGACAAAGATGATCCGACTAAGGTCTTCAAGGTGAATGGGCATAGAGTTAAGAGGTATTATGAAGATGAAGCTTTTGTCAGGAGAGCAGAAATCGACTTGCAGGATATGGGTACAGATGAAGGTTGAATGCGAAGAGCTTGCACTGGTCGAGATGGCGACGCAAACTTCAGTGCTCCTCGGAAGGCTACTCGAGCTTTTCTTTCTTTCGTAGAGTAGGATTCACTTTTCTTCCTTGTAAAACGAACATTATGGACTGTAATAAGGCCCGAGCCAGTGCGCGTGCCGAGCGTACCGACTCTTCTATTTTATGGGCCACCGCTGTATTTTACGAAGCTTTGAGGAGTAATACCTTCTGAGGTCGGGGACTTAACCCTAAGCCGATGATATTTTACCCTTTAATCGCTTTTTCTTCACCTAGCTTTAGTTTTTGGCCGCCTGTTTTTAACCGTATCGGGCAGCAGCTCAGCTGGTGCACAGGACCGCTTGTATCGGGGTGTAGTCTCTCGGGCGTCGCAACGGCCGTGACAGATGGCATTCCTAGGCGGCGTGCACCGTATCGTGCATGCGAGTAATTGCCCTTAATGAGGCTGATGGGACCATCATCTCGGGAATGGCATGTCTCAGCGGCTGACGCGCGCCCCAGAATTTCCCGTTTTACCCCCAGCTGAGTTTACTATATATAGTAAGGAGGGTTCAACGTGTCGGGCTACTACACTTACTCTTTCAGCCACCTGTTTTCCATGCAGTAATCTACTTTTTCTCGTGTATCGGCCAACTTGCCTTCGCCCTTGTATCAGGCGATGGCTCCAAAGAGAAAAGGTATAGCCCGACAGTCTGTTTGCCCGGCACAGGTTTCGTATCGCGCGCTGCTCGTCGGGTTGACGAGCTTAGTCGATCTTTCCTTGTATCGCCCGACACAGGTAAGCACGTCACGTCAGACGATAGTGTTTGCCCGATACGCCATATCGGGTGACACGTTTTTCTTTTGTGACGTCCTGTCGGGCAGTTGCTTCATGCGACCTTATCGCCCGACACACCCGTGTCGGGAAGCGTGTGATGCCGCGCTGTTCTCCACGTATCGTCCGGTCTCGTATCGCCTCGGATTTTCTCTTTTGATGGACGATACCCAAACTTTGCAACGAAACAAGTTTTATCGGGATATCAGTTTTCATGCCTAACATTTAACTGATCTACGAACTTGATAACAGGTGTGGCGGATACACAGCAAACCTTCGATCGAGTTGACAAACACACTACGGCCACAGCTAAAGCAACAACAGTCGGACAGAAATGTCAGAATCCCAAGACACATGGGTCATCAAAAGAAGTCCATTCCCTTATCATAGTCTATCTTCTGCGGTGGTCTAGGACCATCTCCAAAAGAGAAAGGTAATAAAAATAGAGAGGCCCTCCGGGTGCACCCTCCTGGGGACGAAAATGGACTCAGATGGACTGAAACTGGGATTGATGATCATTCCTTTTGTTCATGTTCACAACGGAAGTACCAGGATTAAGGGAAGACCAAACAATTTTGAGAGCTTTGCACTTGTTCCGGCTGCATCCAGCTGGGGAAATAAAATGGAGGCAGCAAAGAAGCATATTGCAGCTTCTCGAAGGCACAAGCGCAACCACTATCTAACCTTCACTGGACTAGCATGACCTCACCGTATCTTCTTCACTACTCTGGGACAAAGTGCGGAGTAAGTTGGGGGGGGTACCCATGTACCAGTGAAGGAGGTATAAAAATCTTTTTCTTCACCTCCACCCTTTGTGTCATTACGTTCTTCTCCTATATCATGTGTATGTACCAATGCTAGTATAAAATGCCTTGTTCATATAAAAATTTTGATTTTTTTTTTGCTTTTGTTCCCCTACATATGTACAAAGTCGCTATATTAGTAAAAACCTGATGCGACTTCTTGCCAAGTTTGTTTTATTTATGCTTAATGAGATGCAAATTATGTTATATCTTTCTGACAATGCTGCCTCAAACAAACAAAATATTACGTTTTTCCGTGCCAAAAATTTCGAAAAATAATAATAATCTTGCAAACAGCTAAGAGACGAGTATGGAGAAGGAAAAAGCTGCCCAAACAGCAGAAATCCCTCTTGTTTCCCCTTACCCAACAAAAATCCCAAAAAGAGAAAGCAGCCTTATGAGGGTGAATAAAAGCATGAGAGTTGTGCCCGATAAAAGAAAAGAAAAAAGTATATACACACTTGTCTTCCAAAAGTACCCATCTTTAGGCATGGTAGATCCGGGGCAGTGGTACGTAGGATGTGAAATCACTACTCTAAAGCCAACTGGCTTGGACTGTAGGGACCACTTGCCTGCTAACAGACCCTTACCTGGATGGACTGATGGAGACAAGAAAAACCCCAAAAAGCCTTAGCCTACCCGATACACAACTTTCTGCCCCAAAAATAAAGCTGTTTGGTGTGTAAGCTAACTTTGGAATCATGCACCAAAGTCTCGCTGAAGTTGTAGAGAAAAATTTTACTGAAATAATAAGGTAGGAAATGCAAGGTCTTTTGTTTGTAGTGAGGCAGCATTATCTCTAAAGGCATTACGATACTTGTTTTACCTCTGGTCCTAAAAGCTACACCAAGCAAGAAGAAGCATCACTAAATAAAGTTTAAATATTGATTGAGGACAATCAAAATGCTAAGCTTGGGGGAGTTGATAACACTAAATTTTGTGATATTTCAGACTGTTATTCTGTTATCAAAACTGCCTTTTTAACTGTTTTCCTCTCTGTTTATATGTAATTTTGCAATAATTGGCCAAACGAAGCTCTTAATTCAATATTTCCATCTTTTGCAGAGTTTTCATTTCATTTTGGACTCATTTCTCATCAATAAGGCCGTCCCGGCCCACAAACAAGTTCCACACCTACATCGGCCTTCCAGATGGTCGATATGATCACTGCCCGATAGGGTAAGCGCAACACAATGACGCGCTACATAGGGATGTCGCACAAGAAGGAACTGACGAGCGATACGTCTTTTACCCGACAGGGAGCCCAAGCTCGCCCGACAGCTAAAGCTCGTCGCCCGACACGGGCCACCCACTGGCAGGCGTCACTCGTCACGTGACCGATATCCGACATCCTTGTGCCGGGCGATACCGATATCACCCGTCACCGACTCCACGATGATAAAGCGGGACACGTGGCGCCCCGAGCACCACGACTTCCCCCAACCACTGCCTATAAATAGCAGCTACAGGAAGCCAAAAAGACATGTCGGAACAGGTCGGAACAAGTCATAACCTTATGCAATCTTCTGAGGAAAGTTGCGAGAGCGAGTGTATCGTGCCTCAGTGTTGTGTCAGGCGATCCTAGGTGAGCTCTTCCCCATCCCAAGAGGGAGGTGAATGGCTCACTTAGTATCGTCCCAGGCGACACTGTATGCCGATATCGGGCAACACAGATCTCCGACTTATGTGACCGACACTAGATACAACAGCTAGCCCGGCACGATACTGAACCCGATACGCTTCACCCATCACGACATGCCACCCGAGAGGGTGTCGCCCGACATGAGCGTATCGGGCCAGGGTATTTGCACGATGCAATCCGCCCATCACGGCGTGTCGCCCGAGAAGGTGTGCCGCCCGACACGGTTGTATCGGGCTAGGCTCCTGACCGGTATCGGGCTGGGTGGTCCACTGTAGTCTGTCGTCCTTCTATATCAAGAAGGCGATATCTATCTTTATTTCAGTCATTTAATTCTTTTACTACTGCATTGTAATCAACCATTTATATGTTAATAGAAATAGAAGAGTTTAATTATCTTCTGCTTTATGCTTGGTACCCTTGTTGGATGATTGCTATGTTTAATATCTGAACTCTAGCTTGCACGTTGGATCGCGTTTCGATTAGCTACCGAATCGTGTTTTCCCATCACAACAGCCTTGAGAGAGGTGTTGTGGGTCTAGTGTTTGGTCCAATTCTGGAGTACAAGAGTGCCCAGAATCAGAGTTGTAGTAGTAACCTTTCCACTCTAATTTAAGTCCAGCAACCTCGAGAGGGGTGTTGATGCTTGGTTAGAGGTACCCGCTCTGAGAGGAGGGGTATAGGATGTTTCCGCTGCCGCTTGTTTTACCGAAGTTTTCTCCTTGGTACCTTGTTTAGATTTAGTATTATCTCTCTGTTTCCGTTGCATGAAAATCCCTAAAAACGGATAAATGCCTAAAACCTAAGTTTTCCTTGTAACTCCAGTTGGAGATAGGGTTTTCTTTTGTTTTATCGATCTTGTTTTTCTGTTCCCTTTTGGGAATTTTCTCATCTCTTATCCTTGCCGGAGTGTAGCGTGTCGATTCAGCGTTCTCAACACTACCACCCTTATCCTTGTGTTCGACCCCGTCTATCTACTTCGACCCCGTAAACAAAGTTGTGGGGGCCTAGAAGGTTTCGGGTTATAAATGTAAAAGCTCGACTACCTCAAATCCGCCTCCATTTTTAGGACGCGCGATTTAGGCCGGTCAGGTAGGTCCTCTAACTAAATTTTAAAAAAATACCAGTCTACTTTGGATAAATTTACATAGTTGATTAGCTTAAAAATAGGATTTAATGAATTGCTATGATCTTTTTGATGTTTTAAATGAAAAAATTCTACTATTTTGTCAACTACAATCTATGGTTCAAAAAATTGAAAGCTATAAAGCTATCACTTTTGATTATCATATACTATGATTTGACAAAATGTGAATGAATGCAATATTTATGTCTGTGATGGAACAATGGATATGATAATATATGCATCTGTAGACATGAAATATGAAATTTTGAGAAAAATATACCAATTTCACAATTCAAAATATGATATCTTTGTTTGAGTATCACACGACACACATTTCATCACACATATGCATATATCTAGTGAAAGAAAATGTCACTATTAGCTTATAAAATTCTTGCTAACTAATTTGAAGTAATTTTATCCTATTCAAATATTGTTATATTTCTTCTTAGTTATCGATCTATTGAATTTTTGTAAAGTATTCATTTGATCAAGTAATATGAGAAAATATATACTATGATGTTGAAATATTAATATTTTATGGCCACATATTATGTTTTAGTGTCATTTAAACAACATCATTTTTTATAAAAAAATTTACTGTATATAATCAATATAGGGAGAAATGAATTCCAAGAGAAAATGAGTTGATATACATACTCAGAATATAACTAACCAACAATAGTATCTAATTAATTTTGTTTTTTCGGAAATGATAACATGGCATACCAATGACACTCTTTTCAAAAGTCCATTTCAATGTATCATAGTAGTAGCTAATATTTGTTATCATATGGAATCTAGGACACCCAAGGTGTAATCCACATATAACAATGTCAAAATCATGGTTCATCTAGACTACACTCGAATATTGTCATAAACACCATGCATCATTCATTTCAATAATAAAAATGACTTTACACAAGATATGATTACATTGATTCTCATATACACACTCTTTCAACAAAGCATACTACAAACAACATACTACATGATATGATTGGTAAATTAGTTAAACCTCTTTAGATATTATAGATGGCACCTACGGAGCCTTGAACTAGTACATATATCCTCGAGCTAGTCCTTGCTCTTCAGATGGCTATATCCTCCATGCTTGCTCCTTACCTGCATGCATCGTGCCCCCAACCATGCATTCAACAAATAGATTGTAAGTGGTTGGGTTAGGTAAATATATGAACACAACTTGAATAAATCTTATAACTAATGTGAACTTGAACAAACATTAAATTTCTTAAGGATGCATTTTTAACTTGATTAAGCTTTCTTGTAAGGGCATCTACTCAATGAAGCTTATCTAATCTGATCTCACAACACACATGAGGTGTGCAAACTTTTAAATACACTAAAAATGCACATGATTGGGCTTGAAATCAATAAGCATAAACTCCACTAAACACACTAAAAGTGAACATGCTTCTAAACACACTAAAAGTGAACATGATTGGTCTTGAACCCAATGAAGTGAAGTGGGATTATTACACACCAACCTTCCATACAATCTTCAGGAGAGGGCCTAATTATTAGTTCTTATTCTGATATGATCTTATTTTTATCTTACTTAAAATTTCACCCATAATTGCATATTGATTTTAAACATGAAGAGGTATATTCTTTTAATTGATTTGATCTTATATGAATATTAATGTAGTAAATCTTATTAGATGTGCATATAATAAATATCTCTTAAATAATAAGGTGCTCACATGATAACATATATAAACATGATTAAGAGAGAAAAATTGTATGAATGGTAAATATATCAAAACCCAAGGCATGAACCACTTACCTAGTTTCAATAGGAATAATCACTCCTAGATTCTTGATCTCAACTCCTTTATTTTTCTTATCAATATAACCCAAACCCTAATTATTTTCTCATAAACCCTAATTAGGTCAATTCTTGAAATACAAGAAACTAGATTCAAAAACATGGCTCATGACCTAGACCATCGGCTAGATATTGAAAAATTGATTAATATATATATATATATATATATATATATATATATATTTCCCTAATTGGACAAACTAATAAAAATGTATCAATCACCTTCTACTGGCCAATCACAATACATATAATTCACCTTTATCTTATTCTGAGTCTAGATAAAATGAAAACTAAAATCACCCATCTTCCCATTTATTATTTACCTCCATATTATATGTGTGACACCATATATCACCTATGATACACGAGAAATTAAAATAATCGAATTCTCAAAATTCCCATGGGTGTATGATAATCATCAAAATAAACTAGGCTAAAACTAGAAGCACGGTAATTGGTTTCTTCTTCTTCAATATGCAAATGTGATCTACTCTAAACGGCAAGACATAGAGAGAACCCCAAATTTTCAAACTAGATTTTTAGTTCTTCACTAGGAATGAGGTGCCAAGCACCTTCTCCATCTTTGACCGAAGCTAATGAGCCCAGACTTGGATCTTGTGATGATCAAGAGCCCAAGAAATCCTTGCCTCCATGGAGCGTGATGCACTCAATAATTGTTACCTTTTAACAAGTTGTTTTACTATGTATTTTTTGCACTTATCACCCATTCTCATATTAATTGGGCAAGATTTATCATTAGTAGCATGTGACACTTAATTGCATCAAATATTAGTTAGCTTTACTAATTTCAATTGATTTATCATTACTTGGATCTTATGTTCTTTATTGTTTACGTTTCAGGTGAATTTACAAGAAATGAATTAGCTTAGTACTACTGACATGCCTATCGGTGGTACCCACATTTAACAAAAAGGAACATAGTTGAATCGAGAAAATTTGATAGTACTGACACAAGAATCGATACTACCAACATTCTAACAGGATGGCTTGGAAGGAATCTCAGTACTACTGAAGCTTAACTTGGTGGTACCGACTCATATTGAAAATCCAATAGGGAATGTCAGCAAAAATCTTGGTAGTACAGACAAGGAACTCGGTAGTACCCACAACTACAAGGGATCACAAATAATTGAAGGTTCTGATACTACTGCGACACCCCGTCAGTAGTACCGACTTGACGTGATTAGGCCATATCGGAATTCACAGTTAATAAAATGGTCGAGTCTTAATGACACCCTAAGTTACTTCTATGACTAAGGGAGAGTGCGGTCAGACCTAGATATCACGTTCTTTTCCATTGTATGACAACCGAGAGGTAGGATAGAGGAAAGGAGAGAAGAAAGTCATATTTTGGGAGATTCAGGCACCTCAGTCGACATATTTCTAGACAGAGGTTAGAAAATTGGCGCGTTCAAGAGAGGGAGTCATCCAGACTGTCTTCTACAAGGTTTACTTCAATTTTTTAATATTTCCCACATTTTTCATCTTCTCCCATGTATTAGACAATGAAAATCATGTAGAACTAATTAGCCCAGTTTTGCATTATAATTGATAGTTGTGAATTGATATACATATTTCTTTTAATTGTTGGACATGTCTCTACAATTACTTCACGATTTGCCTATGCTTGATCACCGTAGGTCATTCTTAGATCGTTAATTGCTTTGAGAGAGATATTAAGGGTTGGAATGGTTATAGAGATGCATAGCTTAGACTTCCCTTTGAGAAAAGGCCTATGACTATGAAGGGAATAACCCAAAGAAGTCATTAAAGAACCTAACTAATAATGAAATTACTATGAGAGTGGAATTTGTATTAAATTGGGTAGTGAATTACACTGTGAGAGCAGATAATTTCTTTCTATACATCTCTTGGTCCAGAGTGAGATAAGTATGAATGAAAAATTATGTTAACTACAATATGAACTGTGGTGAAACCATAATCCTAAAGAATTCATTAAAAATTATGATAACAACAAGTAATTTAAGTATACATTCTTGCAATTTAGTCATTTAATCACCTAATTACTTGTTTTCTTAGACCTAGCTTGTTAGGTCATCGTTAATAGTAGTCTCTAGATACATATTTTCCCTTCATTTGATATCAGGGCCTCTTTGAGCCTATATTACATTGACACGTGCACTTGTGTTTCAACGTGTTATAAAACACTCATCAAGTTTTTGGCGTTGTTGTCAAGGAAAATAGTTTGTCAAACACTTTGACTACTATGACGGGCCAATCTAGGCCACAATTTTTTTTCCATCATTTTTGAAGATATAAAGTCTAATTTTTATTCAACCACTAGTATCTCATTCTCACAATAATTTTATTATTTTCAGGTACTACTGCATGGTGTAGACAAGAAGCACCGACTATGGAGGGTCAACTCTGTAGAGTGCTTACCAGGAGGAGTTCTTGCACAAGATAAGAGACTACAATGATTTTGTGGGATGACTGGTCCTAACTCCACCAACATAGTCCACACAATTAGAACAACCAGAAATGGGTGATGACAATCCAGTAGTTGAAGAGTAGACTGTCTGGAAGAAGATCAAGGATTCTTCTGCCACAACATAATTAGGACCGATCAAGAGGTTGACTATTAATGTGATAAGTTACAAGATCAACCCTAGTTTGGCGACACTAGTCAAATCACAAGCATTCCATGGCTCCAACTTGAACGATCTGATGGTGCACATTAATAATTTCACAAAAAGTTGCGATATGGTGAAAATTGATAGGATTCCAGCAACAATGATTCATTTGCAACTATTTCCTTATTTATTGGAAGATAATACAAAGTTATGATTCCTTAGCCTTCCACAAGAGTCAATACAAACCTGGGACCAGATGATTGATTCTTCCTTGAACACTACTTTCCACCCCAGAAGACTAATGAATTAGTAGGGAAGATTTAAAACTTCAAGCAGCATGCAGAGGATTCATATTCTAAAGCACAGGAAAGATTCCAAAACATGTTGAGGATGGTTTCTCATTATCGTATTGACCTATATGGCCAGGCAAAGACCTTCTATTACGGGTTTCACAATGGAGAGAGGACCACAATTGATAGTGTTGGTTTAATATTTTTCCTCAAAAACTAGCCATCTAGGTGTCATGAGATCCTAAATAACATGGCAAAGAATTAGTCATGTGGAAATAAAAGAGAAACACCATCAACTTTCAAGAGCATTGGAGAGTCCAGAGTCATTATAGCATTGAGTAACAAGTTGGACATCTTGGCCAAGAAACTAGACCAAAAATATTTTAATTCCTCTGTAGGTGAAGAAGAGGATTGCATGTATAACAACAAAAATATTGGGGTATCAATGATTATGAATGGAGGAAGGATCCTAAGTTCTTATGGAAGGATCCTAACAACTTTCAACAAGACTCGTCCCAAGCACAGTAGGGAAAAACACAACAAAATAACCCACAGTAGGATAGGGGTCCCAACAAGATAGTCCACATTGAGGACATGTTAGGCAAGTTGGTCAGTTAGAATGAGGTGATCATAGGCCAAAAACATAGAGACTTGCAAAATCAAGGAGCTCATATTTGCAGTATTGAGAACCAAATTTCACAGCTGGTAACAGAAGTTGCATCCTTGAAAAAGTGAGGACAACAAGGATTTCTAGAAAACATTGATGTTCCATTGAGAAATCAATAGGTGAAAGTGGTATTTCTCTGTATTGGTAAGAAGTTGTCGAATTAATGGGAAACAATTCTAGAGGCAATTAATGATGCAGGTGACACATGACCAATGGTGACTACTAATACACTTGAGCCAGCCACAACAATACAAGTGAAAGAAGCCGAACAAGAGATTGATGAACCAAAGGAGTCCAGGATGAGGCATATGTCCCACCACATCAAAGGAAGTTAGTGACTCCAGTACTGTTTCCAAACAGTTTGAAAGCAAAGAAGGTTGACCAATAATTTTAGAAGTTTATGGATAATTTCATAAAAGTACATGTCAACATCCCTCTCATTACAATAGAGAAGATTCCATCTTATGGAAAGTTTTTGAAAGATATAATAAATAAAAATAGAAGGATATTCAATTTTGATGCAGTCGTACTACGAGAGGAGGTTAATGCCCTCATTCATAGAAGACTTCCACATAAGAGGCATGATCCAGGTTTCAACATACCTTATTACATTAGGAAAATCAAGTTTAAGGAAGCTCTATGTGACTCAGGGCAAGCATCAACCTCATGCCCTTGACTACTTTCAAAAAGTTGGCACTATAAGAATCTAGGAGGAGCAATATGACCATATAGATAGTAGACAATTTAATGGTTAGGACATATGGTATCTATGAAGATGTTCTTTTCAAAGTTGACAAATTTGTGTTTCTAACAGATTTTGTAGTCATGGAGATGCAAGACAATCATGACAATGAACTACTCCTACGATGACCATTTTAATCTACTACAAATATGATCTTAGATATGGATAGAGGAGTACAAAGATTGGGTATCAAGGATGACGCTTTTGAAATCAAGATGCCAGACTCTTTACAAACAGTAGGTGATAGTGCACAATGTCACATGTTGCAACACTTATAGAGAGAGGTGTCTCTACTTCTAGGGAATCCATTCCTAGACATGGTTAATGTGATGACAAAGGTACATAAGGGCACCTTATTAATAGACATCATGGAGCACACCAAGAATGTCTGATTGACCAAGGTGATACAATACCCTAATGATGAAGAGGAGGAGCTTTTCCCCAAGACAATTGAAGAGGCAGTGTTTTCCACTCTTACCCACGCTTATCCACAGTCACCAATGGAGGCATGTATCATGGATGTGATAGAAGATTACACTGGCTGCCATTATCTAAAAGAGTGTGTCCAGTTCTTGAAGGCATTGCCATGTTTCTATACAATCCACTATGAAGATCTAGGGCCACCTCCACCACCATTGATTCCATCCCTAAAGAGTATGCTAGAGATTGAATTGAAGCCATTGTCACCACATCTAAAATACATCTTCTTGGTAGAAAAGGAGAACATTCTAGTCATTATCCCATCCTCCTTGAGCATCCATGAGGAGGAGACATTTATTGTGGTGCTAAAGAACAACCAGGTATACTAGTACTGATACTACCTTTAACATCGGTTAAAATGGACTTTATACGTCAATTTCTAAGCAACAACCAAGTGGGCGACACTAAAGGTAAATGTCTGAGGCATCGATTCCAAAACTTATGACACAAATCCGGCCCCAACTGCAACCAAAAAGTATGCGACACTGATAGGATCCATAGTCGTCAGTTGTCTATAGATAACTGACGACTATCTTCATAACTAAACAAAAATTGGCCCAAGTTATGGCCGTAGTCATCGATTATTTTAGTAAAACCGATGACTAACTCCCTTTCCAAAAAAAAGTGATCTCATGTTTGTTTCATAGTTGTCGATTCAAAATAAACTTGACAATACAACTACAAATTGTTGTCAGTTATGATTTCAAAAGTCGACGCCTATCTCCATATCTAAACAAAAAAATTGCCCCAAGTTAGGGCATAGTCATCAGTTTGCTATAAATAACCAACAACGTAGACCTACATTTATAGTTCTTTTAAATAACTAAGGACTAAGTATCGTTTTTTTAAATATCAGCTTACATGCCTCTTGTCCGGCTGGTCATCAGGATGCATAACCTACATCTCAATTCTAAATTGTACGTTTACAACATCATGTGATTTCAGCCTAACAATAGGCAACATACCTACAATAACAAGATGATCATGAGTATCTATATATCAAGACCATATATGCATCATATGATTCAAACACATGTAGAAACATAATTAATTCATTCACATGATTCACACGCATGTACAAACATGCAGTTCCATTCATTCATTGATTTTCACATTCACACACATGTAGAGAAACCTAAAATTCCATTCATTCATCTATTTTCACATTCACACACATGTAGAATCACAATTCATTCATTCATATTCACATTCACACACATGTATATAGATCAAATTTCAATAAGACAATTAAAAAAAATCATTCACACATGTATATATAAGCACCACATATATACAGAAATAATGACATCAAAGTTTTAGAAATGTCATTCTTTATCCTCAATACCCCAATAATAATAAAAAAATTTCCTCCCTTTCAAAGGATTTTTTCCATTGTTCTCTTATGTTTTCTAATTGTTCTATTGTATATGGCATATGTACATCTAATAGATTTTCCCCTATATTGAAGTCACTAGTTTTAAACACCTACAAAGAGAATGATGTATATATATAATTAATAAGTTTGACATTTTCATATTATTTAATGAGACTATACTTATGATGATCAAGACTATATATTACATTTTGTATGTTTTCAATGTCTTGTGTAACATATCTGACAATTATGTACATATACCACATCACATAGTATCCATATGCCCAACCGTTGTTTTGTATAACACAATATAAATTTCAACATACAAAATGTTAATAAATAAAAATAAGCATAGTTCACATAAATAAAATATGCATTGGATTCAGGAAACTACATCCACATTCATCCAAACTATCACTTTCTTTTTCTTTTTCACATTTTCTCCAGCATTTTGAAATCTTTTAAAGCCCTATACGTCAAAGTAACACATTGAATTGCATTAGTAAATAGTCATGTAATAATAGATGTTAACCAATATAAATATAAAAATTTTCTCACGTGTATAATGACCTTTTCAAATTGTGTCCCAAACGGTCTAATTTGTTCCCCTTAGGATCTAGATAATAAACAGTCAAAGTCTCGTGGACAACAATCAATATCTCTTAATGCTTACCTCTAGTGATAAGAAAGTAAAAAATATATAACTCAAAATCCACAATAAAATGTAATTTTCTTAAGTAAAAAATATAAGCAAAGTAAACTTACCCAACATTATATGGAGCTATTATTATGCTCTTTTTCGCTTCACCAATATATTAAAAATTATATAGAAGTATAAGGTAACTGATGTAAGGTTTTCATTTACAAGACTAATCAAGGATGGAACTAGAAATCCCACATGAGTCATTAAAAAATCTTTACAAAATCTATGTAAGTGGTTGCAAAACATATATTATGTATGCATTAATATATAAGAAAACAAATCACCATATATAAAATGAGGTATATAGATATATAAATAAGATCTCACCATATCCATAGTTCTATCATAGATATATTCAACCAAACATAATGAAATAATTCCAAAATATCTTGTAGAAATATATTATTATCATATGATTGGCCTATAGCATCTTCCTTCATAGAAACAATAATAGGTGAAGTTTCAGAATGTTTGCCAATCCATATTTCCATCCCCCTACATTGATGATCTATCAAGTTGAATAGGTCCTTTGCAAGCCAACTAGGTACTTGAGGAAGATGTGGAGTTGGAGGAGGATGAGCTGTAGCAATTTTCTTCCCTTTGTCCTGCATATATAATTTCATATCAATTGTCATGTATATACATAAACCAATTAACGTAATTGAAATTTATCATACATGATCAATGTAGATGACTTATACTTTGGCCACAAAACCACTCTGCCTTCTGCTTCACCAAGTGTGTCAACATGTGGGTGGGCATATGGCAATGGATGCTACCACTAAGTGGGGAAGACAAGCCTTGGGCTCACACAAACCACACCATCAGATACTGGAGTGCCATGAATCATGTGCCCTAGAAGGCATGGGTAAGCCTCACCCTCTGCAATGACGTATTCTTTCAATTTTAGATGGCATGGCCTCAACCCCTACAAATTGATATAGAGCATGTTATATATATACCAATATATATCATCTTGAAAAGACGAGCTACTATGTCATAAAAATACTTACATCAGCCATTCTAGGTGGGGGGGTCTACATGATTGCTCCCAACCACCTCTGCATGATTACTCCCAACCACCTCTATCGTAGGGGAAGAGCGGCATGACACATGTATTGTCTGAGTGGCAGCCTAGGATGCCTACCACTTGCTCATTACTTCCTGTACTCTCTTATCAATTAACTCATATACTTATACATGGATAAAAGAAACACTTGTGATTCTTAAATTCCCTTTGCAACAACATTTTAAAAAAGAATATGTTACCTTAGCTTTTGAAAATCCCTCTTTTTGGACATGTTTGTGATGTGATGGCCCAAAGAACGCTCTTAGGCCCACACCAATGCCTACATCCCTAGCACGTCCAGGAAGCTCTGGGTTTCCAAGAGAAACTATCAATTTATCCCTTGTATGCTCTAGGATGAAAGAGCCTTGCTTCCTTTGCTCGTGAATCTCCCACTAATCATCATCAATAGAAATTGGTAAGTAAACATAACAATCATCAATACTAATAGCTCTGAGAGTTGAATTTTAACATTTTTGCAGCCATCTCAATAGTTGTGGGGTTGGTTATATCTCCTTTTTAGTTTTGCCACCCAGCTATCCACACATCATGGCAATACAGAGGTGCGAGAGTAGTAGAGGACTCAATAGTCTCAGCAGTAGGAGTAGTAGGATGTTGAATGGAAGACGCCTATAGTTTTTGGTGAATGGATGCATAGCCACCTGGACCCATCGTGTGGTCATGCACATTCAATGCATGGCTTGCTCTTTGAGCATCACCGATAGCCTTGTTCATAAGCACATTGAATTGGTTAGTAACAATAAAGGTCATCCATAAAAAAATGAATTCATAAAAATGTATACTATTTAAATTGGGAGTGGTGCTTAATACCTTAAATTCATCGGTAGTTCTCTTGGCAACAAACACCTCCCACTCAATCAGGTCTAGGTAGTTCTATTGCTCAATGGTTGAATTATTCCTCTTATTAGGATCTCATAAATATTTCCAGTTGAGAGTTGTTCTATAGTTCCTTGGGAACCTCCCACAACATTGCATCATCTTTTTATGATGTAGGCTTTGATCCAGTTCAAATATACTCTGCAAAATTTCATATATTCAATTGAGTATTCTAAAAAATAGAATTGTAAATAGCTTTGGAAACATAATTGCAAATGATAATATCTCACACATAGTTCTTTCCATATGAAGTCTTTCTTGCTTTTAGTAACTATATACCAAGATTCTAAATTTATACTACAATGGCTAGGAGTAAGAACCCCAAGTATGAAACAAATCAGTTGCAGTTCTTTCCAACTAGATTTCCTGCATGATCAAAATCCATAACCAATTTTGGTCCATTACCCCTTTTCTATAGTAACTTGTTCATCATAGTGATTCCCCTGATTTTTTTAAATTTTTTATGTTGCTCATCAAGTGGCACAAAGTCTTCAGGGGGTACATCCTCAACCAAAAAATTGACAAAAAAAAACATATATAGGATGTAACTTATAAATGGACATATAGCTAGATATTTATAAAACTTACATCATGATGCGGTGCCACTCCCTCATGGTGATCATCATCACGATCAACATACTCATGGTCAGCCATCTAAAAAAGTGTCATATAAAAAAATCAAACATTTAACATTTAGTGAAATTAATATAACATTGTAAAGTTCACATCAAACTAACATTAAAAAAATAAAACATTTAAAAATTAGAAACATGCCTTGTTAAAAAATAAAACATTTGATATTTTTAGCCGTATTATTTGGTGTTTGAGATAGTTGATGTAAGACTTTATCTTCAAACTACCTAATAATTGTCTTGGTATGCTCTCTAGCAAGCCACATTGAATTTGCTAGAGGATATTGTTTCTTGATGAAATTGGTATGTTCCGTGATGTAAACACTCATTTCGTCGATGTTGTGTAAAATATACAAGTGATCCTATTCCCACATCTCACAACTGATTACTTCCATTCGTGCTCCTAAAGTCCCTTTTCCAAAATAGTCCTCAATATTCTTGTCATTTATAGGAGCTTCATTACCACTCAGAAAGTCATTGCAAAAATCTATAACCTCTCTCGCCACATAACCCTCAATTATACAACCTTCAGGCCAATAATGGTTTCAAACATCCTTTAAAAATACTCATTTATCATTCAAAAGGATACACCCAATGCAACAAAACTGGTTGCAACATTTTCACTTCCCTCGTCAAGTGGATAACAAGATGTACCATGATATCAATGAATGAAGGAGGAAAATACATCTCAAGCTGACACTGGATAACAACCACTTATCTTTGCAACTTATCGATGTTCTCAGTATCAATAACTTTGTTGCATAGACTGTTGATGAAGAAACAACGTCTGGTGATTGTAAACCTTATATGCTTTGACAGTATAGATCAAATTGCCATGAGAAATATTTGTTGCATTAGAGTGTGACAATCATGAGATTTAAGACCTATCATCTTCAGATCTTTCATTGATACCAATCTATGGATGTTGGAATAGTAACCATGTGGTACCTTAACATTAACCAAACACTCATAAAAAGCTTTATTCTCCTTTCTAGACAATGTGTAACAAGCAGGAGGTAAATATTTTCTCCAATCACTACTAACTACTTATGTTAATTTTTTCCTTATTCTCATTTCACATTGGTCCATTCTAGATTCAATGTCATCTTTAGTCTTAGCTGGTGTATTCAACAGAGTACCAATGACACTATCATAGACATTTTTCTCAACATGCATGACATTGATACAATGCCTAACTATGAAAGAACTCTAATAAGGAAGATCCCAAAATTTGGAATTCTTCTTGAATAAAGATTTGTCACTTTGTATGGGAATGGTACATTATGATCTCTTACCAAATTCATTGACAAAGTATTTTACTCTTTTATGAACAACCTCCCTTAGTATATGTTTAGGGGAACTCTATTCTTCATTCCATCCATTGAATGCTTTGTGCAACCTTTAATACAGATAGAATTTGGAAGAAACCTTCAATAACCAATATATACAATCTTGCTGCCATGTTTTGGTCGTATTGAATTAGTGTTCTCTTCATATATAGGGCATGCTTTGGATCCCTCTACACTGTATCCAGACAAATTCTCATATGCTGGAAAGTCATTAATAGTGCAAAACAACATAGCATGCAAATAAAATGTCTCTCTACATGAAGCATCATAGGTCATCACACCTTCACCCCAGAGTTTCTTGAAGTCATGAATTAAAGGTTCAAGATAAATGACGATATCATTTCCTAGTTGTTTAGGGACCGATATCAACAAAAACAAAAACAAAAACAAAAACAAAACAAAAACAACTACGACTTACATGACTTAGACTACAAAACAAAAACAACTATTTCAAGGAGAGAATGTCTTCGATTATAGAACCTAGATAGTCCCTTCTTGGACAACTGCTATTACATGCATGGATGACCACCATAGCATCAGAATCTACCTCCACTTTATCATCTCCCTCCTCCCTTGCCCATATCAAAGCAACCCTCACTGCCAAGGCTTCTGTCATGGCGACATCCTCTCCCGACCTCCCCATTTCTCCCATCATCCCCACCAGCTTGCCCCGGTCATCCCTTACCACCATGTCGACTGTTGCCTCACCATCCTCTCCACAGGAGCCATCTATGTTAATCTTTATTCTGCCATGTGTCGATGCCCTCCACATTGTCCCTGTGTTTCTACCTGGAGACGTTGAGTCAACCCCATCTTGACGCTACTGGGTGATGCAAGGCTGTCCAATGTCATCCCTTGCTCGATTATCATGCTCTCCCTTCCCCCTAACCATGGTCAGTGTACAACGGAAAAAGACACCGTTGTTCACTACACCACTCTAGAAAATCCTCATACAACGTCCATGCCATATCGCTACCATAGCATCCACTAAAATCTCAGCCTCAGATGGTGTCGTCTCCTGTAGAGAAGCCATCATGGATGAATGGATATCCGCATCCTTCTTATCTTCCACCCACTCTTGAATTTCCCTTGTCATTTGGTCCCAAACCTCTGTCGCATTTGGACACCAGAACAACATGTGGGGTATAAACTCCTTCTCCATCATGCAAAGTGTGCATGTGCCATCCTCTGCGCAATGTCTATCAAAAAGACGACCCCTAGGAGCAAGGCCACCCATACATATTCTCCACAAGAAATGGGTTGTCTTTGGACTCCAACCTGCATGCCAAATCCTCTTCCATAGTCTGTTTCCTTCCTGAGCATTATAACGTCTGGCCTCCTCCTTCCCTAGCATCCCCAACCAATATGCTGAGCGGACAGAGAACTCCCCGTTCTTGGACGGCCACCACATCCACGTATCCTTGGGCTTCCTAATGCTAAGTTGAATCACACATATCCTCCTAGCCAGATTTTCCGGAAAGCACTCCCGCACACTTTCCTCATTCCATCCTATACCATCCTCAGTCATGAGTTCTCTCACTTTGTTATAGTCTGGGCTGCCATCATGCTTGAAACGGCTGAGAGTGTCATCTTCCTTTGGTAACCACCTATCCTCCCATATATCTATGTCAGCCCCATCCCCAATTCTCTATTGGACACCTTCTTTTAGGAGTGCCTTTGCTCCCCATAGACTCCTCCAAGTGTATCTAGGATCATAACCCCTTCTAGCTTCCCAAATGGACATCCTTGGGAAGTATCTAGCTTTAAGAACTCTAGTAACAAGGGCCTCTGGGTGACTCACCATCCTCCATACTTGTTTTGGTAGGAGGGCTTCATTAAAGGTATGGAAGTCCCTAAACCCAAGCCCCCCTGCCGCTTAGGTTTGCATAGCCTATCCCAGATCATCCATGAGAGTTTTCGCTCCTTATCCTTCGCTCCCCACCAGAATCTTTCCACCATTCTCTGTATTTCCTCCATAGTACCCACCGGCAACTGAAAAATGCTCATGACGTATGTAGGTATAGACTGTGCTACTGCTTTGATGAGGACCTCCCTCCCTACCTTGGATAGCAACTTCTCTGGCCAGCCTTGTAGCTTCCTCCATATTCTTTCTTTAATTAAAGTTGAACCCTTACTTTTTAGACCTTCCCATAGATGTGGGGAGACCCGAGTAGCAAGCATGTCGGTCTACCGCTCTCATGCCTAAGAGACCTTGCAGTTCCTCCTATCTTGTGGCCCGTACTCCTTTGCTGAAAAGAACCTCTTTCTTTGAAAAATTAATCTTATGTCCCGAGGCCTGTTCATATTGGCTGATAATTTCAGCTATCTTCAGACACTTTGCATTGGTTGCTCTAGCAAAAAGAATACTATCATATGTAAAGAAGAGATGTGAGATGCAAGGCGCTCCCCTACTCGTATTTAAGCCATGTAGGTGAGTATCACGTACAATAGTGGAAATCAAGGTAGAGAAATCTTCAACGCACAAAATAAAAAGGTATGGTGAGAGAGGGTCACCTTGGTGAAGTTCATGTGCAGGCTTTGTGCTCTTGGTCCTATCTCCATTGAAGGTGAAGATATGCTGGATAGACGTAATGCATTTTTGGATCTTGGTCCTCCACTTCCTCCTAAAACCCATTCTCACTGTGACAACATCAAGGAACTTCCACTCTACTCTATCATAAGCTTTGGACATGTCTAATTTCAGTGCTAGACTGCCTTTCTTCTTTCCTTTGTCTCTCTTCATAGAATGGAAAACCTTATAAGCTATTAGGGCATTTATTAAATATATTCATTAGTGGAATTTTATATATAGGCATTTATTAAAAAAGCCACTAAATCATTCATTGTAGTGGCATTTTTTTATTATAATGCCTTTAAATTGCCCTACTATGACCATTCTTAATGAAACATACTAATAGTGACATTTCTAAATTTCAATAGGGGCAGTTCATAAATGTCCATCTAGATATTGGTTTAAATACTTATCATAGTTATCTATCTATGAGAAACTTCTATTTTCTCACTGTAAATTTTCATCTCCCTTTGTGCTGAAGTCTCATTTCCCTCATGAGTTTTCATGCTGACGGTAAACCTAAAACCCCAATGGAGAACCTTCTCGTTCCCATTTACTCACCTTATCGTTCCCAAATACTCACCTTCTCCATTTTTAGGAGATCACTGTCATACATCTTAGCATTACGACGACAATGAAGGTAGATCAAGATTCACACTTATAGATAGGTTGAATTGGCATCTAGGTTACAATAACAGTGTTGCGGATCTGAATCATCAATGAGATATAGGCCAACACAAATGATTTTGGAAGTTCCCATTGCCCAAATATATTATAATGGATCGCTCATCTTTGTGGGTACTTCTACACCTGAATCTCCTTGATATTGAACAATAACTGGTAATGAGAAAACCTAACCACTGGCTTCTTATGATTACCTTCTGGTTGACATGCCGTCTTGCATCACATCTTCTCAATTATTGTAATTTGACTTCCCGTGGTACTTCCATACGATGATACGATGGTATACACTTGAAGATGTTACAAGGCCTTCGATTTGACTCTATCATTGATAGACCTTTACCTGGATTATGAAAAGATTTACTTGGTAAGATATTTAACAATTATTATTTACCAAAATGCGTCAGACTTGAATTCCAACACATTTCTTGTGATATCTAGTACCCATGATATCCAAAATCTTACTACTTCCTCATCACAAGCCCACTAGCTATATCTCCTCAGGAAGAATGATGCCATCATGTCAGACCATAATTGATTTTCTATATAACTCAGTGAGAAATATTAGCAGAAGACTGTGTGTCAATGATATGTAAACGCATGTTGGAATTCATGAAGGGTTGATCCACCCTAATAATCTCACCATGGCATCAATTTCCTCCCACCACACATACCATTGTATACACAGATGCCTCAAAACCCACTACTTGGTCTGAACTGACATCTTCTTTCAGTTTTTTTGTGCCTTTGTTTATTTAGTCATCATCTAATTGGCAAAAAATACACCTTTCTCCTTGTTTTGTTTGATGTTCTTGATTGCAAAAGGAAATGATAGTTTGTTTCATCTATATTTTTGTATTACTTGCTGCTCTTTCACCTTGAAAAATGACGCATCTTTTTGCTATGATATTGCTTTATTTTTTTTAGTCCTCATTTGTACCGGCCATTTTCCATCAATTATTTAATTATCTTTGTCTCTTTCCATATGTATTATGGTTGTTCTCTCCCTCTTCCCCTCCTTGATGTACTTGTCTACCTTCTCTATATTCCTCCTATTAAGTCATGATCTGTGATTTGCAGGGACTACAGACTGTCATGGCACATTTAAATGTCATGAGTGGATATACTCCATGGTGTTATTTAAATTGCATTATGGAGTTAAATTTATATATTTAATATTTGACTGTAATGCATTTAGAGCCATATGGGCTTAAGTATGAGAAGCTAAAACAAAAGGCATACTTATATGAGATAATGGAAATGAACTAAAATAATTATGAATCTAAAAATATCTCTGACTGAGTTAGTTGCCTCTTTCCTGTAGGTGTTGTAGAGCTCTAATCAGTATGCTCAAATTTAATTCAATGTGAATAGGCACATGTCTTTGCAATTGTTATTGTCATTAGTGTAACACGATCTTTAATATTCTTTGGTTTCATCTTAGCTTCTTCATAGAAGTCAGGCATAGCTCTCCATTGTGGTCTTGAAACACTACCCCTACTCTCACTCTGCTATCTAGATTGGCTTTGGTGCCACAGTTTATTTTTATTTAATTCTTTGACGAGGGCATCCAACAACGAGACAAAGCCTATCCATCCTCATTTGGTGGTGATTACGTCCTAGTCCTTGCTGATCTATAGTACACTAGCAGTCCTCTAAAGCATTGTACTAAGTTCCTTGTACATGGTTGTCTACCATTAAACATCGTGTTGTTTATGGCCATCCAAATGGCCTAGACTCTAGTATCCAAATGATTGAGTTCATCTTAATAGAGAGAGTCTGTAAGGATTTATGATGTCTCACTCAGTGTCCTACTAACCTGATTATGGATTTCCTCAATAATCAACTTCACCCTTGATTATCACTACTCACTAGGTCTCTGATCCAACAAAAAATGCTAAAGATGTTCAAGTTTAAAACTAAGACAATTCAATCACTTACTACCAACCACACTAGCTAATGAAGGTGTCCTTATGTAATCTTTTCTTTATCATTAAGTGTGCTTCTATTTCCATTCATATATATCAATAATTACAAGACATGAGTGGGTAAGAAAAATAGGAAAACCTATCTATGCAGTAGATTTTTATTTTTTAACAAAATGTTTTGCCAAGCTGTATTAATAGTTGGCAGGTGTTCTTCAAAACTGAGCTAGTTTCTAGCATACTATATATGGCTGATAAGAGTGAGAATCATAGTTCTTTCCTGCTGGTTTGCATATCTAATAACTTCCTCTTTGCCTTTTGTCTTATAGAGTACCATCTGTTTTGCATTGTCCCAAATTTGTAGAGAAAATTCACACTCCTATAGTAGGTAATGACTTGTCTTAGTAGACTTCTTGCACATGCTACATCTTGATGCTAATGCAAACCCTTTATGTTGTAGGATGTCTTTAGTAGTTAGCTTGTCTTTCGTTACCTTCCACCAAATGATATGCAATCTTGGTGGGACCTTTGTTTTTCAAATTCACTTCACCCAACTCAGAAGGGGATGTGTGGTCCTGCTAAAGTTCCACACTCCTTTCACATACCTCCCCACCGTTGATGATAATGGATTTGCAAATTTTAAGGAGTAGGTTTGCTCCTCCCACTTCAGGCACACTCCATTCTCCTTCTTTGATAATTGCATTAATGGTTTTGGTTCTATCAATATATGATCTTGGTTGCAGCTTGCAGCCTATCCATTCTTCTAGGAATGCGCCTTGGATCCATGGGTCATGTCATAGAGATATAGCATCCCCTGAGCCAATGTTATGCTTGACTAGGTGTCATATGAATCCGTACTCTTTAGTAGGATCTATGTGGTAGATCTCTATGTTGGACGTAATATTCTTAAGCACCATATGGCATTATTTTTTATGTCATATGAGTCATGGTGATGTTTATTTTAGTAATATGCCCTTAATTTGATTTCTGGATATGCATTTAGTGGTGATGAAATTAATGCAATGATATTGTTCGGTGTGTTTCTTATCTATATTTGTAAACGATACAAAACAATATGGCTATACATATTCTGTGATTTTTTTTCTACAAGATCCTTTCCACCAATGCATTATTGAAAGCTGCCACATGCCCAAAATGAGAAATCATGATAAGATAGCAATATGTTTGTATTTCTTAATTATTCAATAATTATTCACCAAGTTGATCATATGACATACATACTCAGAGTCTTTGTATTTCTTCTATTATTTTGTTTTGTGCTTTTCCTTTTTTCTCCCAATTAATTTCTATTTTTTGTTTCTAATGTCTGAGTGTACTTATCCCTCCAGACATAATAATGGTTTGTAGGACTAAATAAACAATAATATCTTCCAAGGATTTTACTTTGACATTCTTGCTTCTGTTATATACATTCCAGCTGTAATCATATTTTGTGATGGATTTAGAAAACAACCTATAAGTACATGTTTGGAGAAAGAAATTGTAATTTGTGAGGTTCAAGACCCACCCCCAAGGAGTCTATGAGTGTACAGGATCAAGTTGTATTTCCATTCTACTAGATGCATAATTATGGTGTTTAGTGAGTGTGCCATTTGGTGCTAGTAGAACAGTAGAGTCATATTCCTAATTATCGAAAACCCAATTCCCACTGAATGAGTCCCTTTTACTTCTTTTCATTTCCATGTATTCCAAGTACAATACCATCACAATTCCCACATAAAGGTAAATAATTAAGGACCATTTAAGACCCTGGATATTCTCGTCCATGTCTCTACATTTTAAATGCTTCAGTCTAGTAACAAGTGCAATAATTCCTATAATAATAGCACATCTTCCAATAAAGATGTGCAAATACTCCCAGAAAATCATTTTTCTAGAGGGGGCTTCCCCAAAAAGGTAGGAGTAGACTCAATAAAAATATTTTTTAGATACAATGATAAATATTATTGGTAAACTAAATTCAAAACACATTTTTGCCTTTAGGTTTCAAGAACAATACATTCCTAATGTCCTATTGAGAAATTTTGATAGGGACACAAGACATATCCTCATCATAATCCCAACCAAGAAGCCAATTCGCTCTCATTCTACATATTTTTGAACCCCTTTTATGTCATCCGTGACTAAACTAATAGTACAATTAATACAACTTTCTTTATTGCTGAGTTGTTGAACAGTTGGTGCATAATATACCAAAATGGTTATAACCCATGTTAGTTGCATCATCTGTTTTGTTGCTCGTGTGCATGCTCCACAACTTGAGCTTGTTACTGTGATGTAATCTGGCCTTTCAAAGATGGTATTGGCTCCAAATGGTTGTAAGCTTCCAATTGATAGTAGGTATGCTTGAAATCATCATGGTTATAGGTATAATGTGTTTCCTTGACGAAGGATCTAGTAGATGATATATAGGCTAGAGGTTAGGGTTATGAGAGGCCTAGGCCACCTAGTCACAGATTGAGGAGGCAGATGGTGGCACATTGATGTTTTGATCTTAGCGATGGCACATCCATTTCCTTATTTGCAAAACCAAATCATGGTTTGCATGTTAAAATGATTGTGTTTATGAAAACATAGGAACTCTGGTTAGCAACAATGTTTGTTAATATGTTAGCCATTTAAACATTCACATTCTTTTGTATCACATGTTATTTGTTCTTCACTCTTATTCTACATAATACCTACCTATTTTAATGTGCTTTCATAAGATCAGAACCATTTCAACTTACCTATTCTTATCCAATTAAGTATGTGCTCTGTTATCTAAGGATGTAGTATTTAGTTCATGTTTTTGAAATATGAAATGAGTCTAGGTATGCACTCTGTTATCTAAGGATGCATTTACTCATATCACTCATGGAGATGGTACATAATTGATGTGTTTAATATTCTCATTCAGGAACTCATAGTCTATGTTTCCCTCAGGGGTTAACATGCTCTCTAGATAGCTTGGGACAACTATGACTAGAGATCATCAACATGTTTGATAGCTTACAAGGTCCAAAATTACTTCATTTTTGGTTCAAGTACCTCCCATCCTCCTATTGTTTGCTAACCTTTAGATTTGTGCTATGAATTATCATACATGAACTGACTACAAAGCTTGAAACAACAACTCCATGAGTAGAGCAAACAACTATTGATTATCCCCTATTAAGGTGTTATGAAGCTAAGTTTTGATGTTGATCTTAATGGTGAGTCATTTGCATTGTTGTTGTCCTTAAATTATTAAAAGGTAAAATCATTGTTCAACTTTTTTGAATCATGAATACAATGCATGCGTAGACATCCACCTTGTTCAGCTTCCACAACCTTTAATTGGAAATCTCCTTCTTTGAATAGTTGTGTCATGCATATCATGAGACCTTGATAAACCAAAATGAACTGCTCGCAGTCCTCTACCCCTTCTTAGAGTGTGGGAAGCATCTTAGTTGATTTTGATGATGCCCGATTCAGGTGTGTTCAACTTATTATCTTTGTTCTATCAATTGTTCCTATTGTAGGTCTTCTCCTCCTGTTTCATAAAATATGTTTCTACATGATCTTGGTATATATCATTGGCATGGCTATACTATTAGGTTAGTTTATGTTAAATATATATTTGTCCATGTAGGTACACATTTCAATGACCAAGAAAATTGTGGCATTATGAACTCAATAATTGAAAAGGTCATCCATACTATAGGATTCTACATCTGTAGATGCAAGACAATGGGATAGAATGCTTATTTGTATGGTTGTTCAAGGTTTCGTTTTGTTGTTCTTGTACCCTTGTTACCGTTGGCAAGGGGAGTCTTTAATTTTTTCTTTGAGATCTAGGTACCATCATGAAGGTATCAACTGGCTTTCTTTCTAGAGGAGATTCAAGCTTCATGGAATATTAATTAGTAGACTAATTCTCAAATATTTTATCTAACCTCATGGTGCAACTTTGGATTACCAACAAAACAAGACAATAAAATGGTATCTTCTCAACTTTAGTTTGTAGTGTGTGGGCATTGAAAGTCCATGAAGCAGATATATGAACCCGTGTGGATTTGATTTCACATATCTTAACCTCCAGCTAATCATATGTCTTTATTACATATATGTGAGAGTGTTTCTTGACAATACTTAAGAAATCATTATAACGGTCATACTACCTCCATTTGATGCTCAAGAGGTACCTCCACACGAGCAATACCATATTTTCTAGTCTCACCAATATTATACTTCCTACTTTGAAGGTGCTTCATCAATATTGATAAGGTTGTTTTTCATCATTTAAAGGAGCTCTACAGTTGACATGGAGAAAAGTAGACATTTATATCAGGGAAGAGATATATCCAGTGATGTAGAAGTTATTTTATGGAATAGAAAATATTGTATGAAAGTATATTATCGGTGTTGTATTCAATATAAGGGGCAATGCAAAATGTCCTCCCCGTGTAATTGCCATTTGATTATAAATAAAAAAATATTTATACTTTTGAAAAAGTGAGTTTGACTGCAATTGGCATTCATTTAGAAATCTTGATAATGAACTGAAAATTGAATGATTAAAAGACATGCAAATGTCATCATGCACAACTAGCATCTCATCAGTGGCACTTCTTATACGCCATTATACTCAATAAGAACAGATACATAAAACATCCTGATACACAATAGTGGCCTTTGTATAAAAGCCAACTGATGTAATAATAGCATTTTTATAAAATCCACATGATGATTTAGTGGCATTTATTGAAAGCCATTATAGGCAATAGTGGCATTTACAACTTACACCACTATCTCTCTAGTGACATTGGTACTAGAGGCATATTTTAAGTGTCAACAAATGCCACTAAACACTTTTAGTGGCATTTTTTAAATGCCACTAATGAGTATGTTTGTTGTAGTTGTCTATCAGAATTGGTTCATTTACATCTACATCATCAGTGGCAATTTGTTCTTCAGCACAAGCACTGCTATCGACATCTACTGATCTCAGGCTTGATATCTCTCCAGACTAGTATCATTTTGTATAGCCTTGTACAATCCTATTTCACATGATGTGACTTTTGATTTTGTCACCAATGCTGACTTTCAAGTTGTCACCACGATGCCTACATGGACAATAGAACCTATCTCCAGGTTGTTTCCTATGTTCCTCCAAAAATCTAATAAACTGATCAAAATCAGCAATAAACTTTGGGGTGGAGCAATTTGGAATGGACATCCATGATCTATCCATTCTATGATCAAAGAGAAAATAAGTATTAGGGTTTCGGGTTTACATATTAAGTTATGGATTTACAGATAGATTAGGGTTGATTGTTTTAGCTTTAGGGACAAGGGCTTAAATATTAGGTTTTAGGGTTAAACATTAGGGTTTAGGGTTAAAAGATTAGGTTTTAGTGTTCAGTAATGAATGTGTGAACAACCTATACCATTCTTGAACACCTAATCTCACTTGTAAGTGTATAATGTGTATTCAATTTTCAAGAAAATTTCAGCAGCATTTCCCCACAGTTCTCCAAGTACAATGATGTAGATGGGAAAATACCCACCACCATATGTACTTAGAGAACAAATAGGGAAATGCCGGAGAAACATCTTGAAAACTAAATATACACTATACACTTACATCCAAAGTGAGATTAAGTGTTCAAGAACAATCCCCAGCTGACGACTATCCAAGATTTACTCCTAGTGAGTAAATCTTGGACAAGTTTATAGGACAACAAAATACAAGTATATATGTTGTCATTATTATACCTATGATCATAGTTTCATCATTCATATACTAGGTTGTATGCAACATCATTTAATTCAAATCATTCTTCCATTTGGGTTAGTTCATTCATGCATCATTAACCTTAATTAATCAATATTAATCAACTGCACAATCTTTAAGAGGAATTATTGAACTAAGTTAAATCAATCACTAACAAGAGAGAAAGAAAGAAATAAATATTAATTACTTTAATTTCATTCATGCATCATTAACCCTAATTAATCAATATTAATCAACTACATAATCTTGACGAGCAGTTATTGAACTAAGTTAAATCAATCACTAACAAGAGAGAAAGAAAGAAATATTAATTAATTAAATTTATTCATGCATCATTAACCCTAATTAATCAATATTAATCAACTACACAATCTTGACGAGCAATTATTGAACTAAGTTAAATCAATCACTAACAAGAGGGAAAGAAAGCAATATTAATTATAATTTCAGTCATGCATCATTAAACCTAATTAATCAATATTAATCAACTACACAATCTAGAAGAGAAATTATTGAACTAAGTTAAATAAATCACTAACAAGAGAGAAAGAAATCAATATTAATTAATTAAATTCATTCATGCATCAATAACCCTAATTAATCAATATTAATCAACTACACAATCCTGACAAGCAATTATTGTTCTAAGTTAAATCAATCAGTAACAAGAGAGAAATAAAGCAATATTAATTTATTAAGTTCATTCATGCATCATTAACACTATTAACCACTCACCACAATGGTGGAGCAGGCTATGGTGGTGGCGGCCGGAGGTGGAGGTGGAGGTGGTCACGTCTAGTAAAGAAGGAATGTGGGGCTACGAAGATGGTTGGAGGTGAAGCAGACTATGGTGGTAGTGATTGGAGCAGGCTGGAGTGGCAACCGGTGGCTGGAGCTGAGTGGAATTCGGTGGCTAGAACAACAATAGCAGCTCACTAGTGTGGCCTCCAGTGATGGAGAGAACAATAATGGCACCAGAAACACTAGCACAACAACTTCTTAGGTGGCAGTGGCAGTGCGAGCACATGAACTAGAGAATAGGAGTGGCGACTGGAGAAGTAGAATGGCCAAAGCTAGTTTAGATATTGTGATGAAACAGAGAATGGGGGGAAAGTTCTGTGCGGGTGCTATTAAGTTACCCATATCTGTCGGATGTTTTGAAAAACTGATAACTAATTCCTGAAGTTTTCCCTCGGGTTAGGGGTATAGTCATCAGTTACTTGTGAAAAAACAAATGACTAAGTTCAAATCTAAACAAAAAAGTTTCCCTCGATTAGGGTTTTAGTCGCCGATTATTAGACTAATTCCTAAACCGAAAAAATAGTCTGACATAGTCATTAGTTAACAATAGAAAAACTGACATCAATATACATATCAAAACAATTTTTTTTGATATAGTGTTAGGACCATTGTTTCTAATTGTCTAATAAAAACTGACAACAAAGGAGCAAATTGAGGGGGAAAATATTTTCATGGGGACAAGCTGTAAAAACACCTAACCGTAAGTTTCTATTAACCTACCGACACTATAGACCCATTGTGAGAACCCGTTATGCTAAATGAGATTACTCAAAACATAAAGCACAATCGATCACTAATTAATCACATTCCCAAAAATATGGGTAAACTAAAACTAATTTCAATGTCAGCACCCGCTCAGAAACATTTGCATAAGAGCCCAACATCTTTCTTATATCCATACTATACCAAGAATTTGATACATATTGTTCTTTCACCTTAGCCACAACATATATACACATGAGAACAATATTTGTATATGCCAAACCACAAACATTAACATGCTAACAAAATTTCGATTCATTTGAAACACCATATACAAACTTTTCCTGCCCGGACTTGAGAGTACAGGGAAAACTCTAGGACACACTAGACATCTAATAAACTTTCTCAAAGATTCATTACTATAGCTCCTCTTTGCTTCCACATATTTGTTTTTGTCACTTCCGATTACCTAAAAAGATGTGTCAAACCACAAGGGTGAGACCCATGTCCCAGCAAGAGATATAACCTCAAACAACGTTTATTTATTACAACATTTTTAAGTAATTAAACAGTGAAGTAGTTTAATCAGATATAACAAATAAGCTCAGTAGCACTGATGATTATTAACAAAATACATAAATGAGAAAATAATAACTATCATTATTAGCCAGACTATCATCCTTTATCTTGTTGACAATATAAGCAATTCAGTAGCATATGCATATCTGGCATCATGAGCAAGTCTAGTAACATAGATTCTCTATCATTATGAATAAGTCTAGCCACATAAGCATAACTAACAACATTAGCATGTCTAATAGGTTGAACATATCAACATCATTAAAAGAGCTAACAACATAAGCACAACTATCTGGATAAGCATGATTAGCAGTATATCCATCTCTGGTTACAAAGGCATGGATAGCATGCTAAACATAACTAACAACATGATAGGTAGCATCATGATTATAATCAGCAGTAGAAATATATTTATTAACATAATCGTGGATACTGTATGAAAGCATCTACAATCTTAATCATATCCACAACATAAGTATATCTACTATCTCTTAGTTGCACTAAGCATCATTTTTATGTAAAGATAACAAACAAGGGTTAGCATCCAATGTGAACTATTGTGTATAACCCTAAACAAATATGCTACATGGTTGTATTACATCTTTTATTACGCCCTGATGAAATTGAGGATACCACTCAAAATCCAACTAACCACTGCTAAGTTGAAATCAGTGACATACAAGATCTAGAAAGAGCCGGACTCCTAAGATCTTCTCTGCCCACGGTCAGTACGGGTCCGCCACAGTGATACATAAGGTCAAATTACTAACAACCTAGTCTGTCCTTGTTACAGGTCATGGCTCTAGTGAAAGGAGGTGGGTATGCATACCCTACCATCTGAGGTACAACCGCAATTGTCCTCCAATGTGATCACATATATAATCATTGAGACACGACCACAACTGTTCTAAAACTGAAGGCTAGGTATGACCGCAATCATCCTCCCTAAATACTTGAGTTTCGGATGACAAACACCCCACATACTCATCAGTATGCGCTCCTAGTTTCCCTTAGGAATACTCATTTCACCACCCGGTGACAGTCAGATGGATCTATGGCATAGGGCACTACATGATTGGAGTTCTACTTGATTAGTTATGCCAATTGGGTTAATTAAGCCCGCATCAAACAAGTGGACATACAAACCCTAATTCACTTCTGACATGCATATAAATATAACAACTTCAAAAGATATAAAACGTATGAAACATAATTTCTCATCTCATCATCGCATGGTACTATTTATTTGCCATTCATGAGGCTAGACTAGTCATCATACTATCACAAGATATAAATCCTTTTCACAATATCACAGGGTATCAACCCTTTTCAACACAAGAGGATTACACCTCATTCAAGGCTCAACCATGCCCACAGGTCATTGAGACCATCATACTATATCCTATAAGATCATCATTATCTTTGCATGACTTATAACAAGGCTCAACAACATCACTTACATATAATACACCAGATCAACACGATATTGCATTAATGAGCTAGGAGATATTCATAAATAATCATAGTAGGGTTATATTAACATTAAGAACATTCCTTTGTTACATCAACATGCAAGGAATCTAGATATGATTAACCCTCATGATATTCATAATGCACATGTTTATCATTATAAAATATCAACCATGTGGCTATGATAACCACCAAGTAACACATTACGGTTATGATCATATTAAGGAGGTTATTTCACCATCATGCCATCATATAAGAAGGTTAAACATGAATACTCATCTTTATCTATTTGCATTAGAGTTAGGTTCACCAGATAAATTATATGAATGTTACTAATCAGCACTCATACCCAAACCCTAACTCACGACATCCCCATTGGATCATGGATGCATATGGAGAAGCATCACCATCACATTCCATACTATTCTCAAGTATGAACCCACACATAAATCAAGGTGTAACCATCAGTTTATAGCATATTAGGGTTTCAACAACAGTAACAGAGTACACCATGATTGTATTAGTCATTCAAGGACTATTCATACCCAATTACCATTATTTAGTTATATTAAAGCTAGGTATAACAAGATATACCTAATTAGGGTTACATATCAACACAATATTATTATCATCCCTTCTATTCAAATGAGTGAATAGGTAAGAATACCTTATTAAGGGTAACCCTCCATTTGTTCCATCATCATTCAACCCATATCACCATACCACAATGTCACCCAGAAGCATTGTATGTTTAAAAGGTAAGACCATTGGTTGTTTACATAAGTAAACACATTGGATAAACCACCTATGAATTCCTTGATTTTTTATCTAGAAAGAGTCACCATCTAACCCTAGACATCCCTTGATTAAAAACACAAAAAGTTCCATTGAGAGTAGGGTAAAACCCACAATCAACTGTTCATTTAAAACAAGTCATCCATTGTCAACAAATGATCTCCTTAAGTTGATCATATAAAGGAAACCATCTAAATCACATTATTAGGATCAACATATTACATTAGCCATCATTTCACTTTATTGGAGGAATACACATTGGATCTTGACCATTGGGTCAAGTTCATATATTAAAATCATCAATTACACTATAGGTCTGACCATTGCATCAAGTGACCCAAGAAACCATTGGTCTAAGGCTTAATTGATGCTACAACTATATGATTAACTCACCATAGGTTGTGGAGACAAAATCCACCATCAGTAATGACCATTAAGTCACCATAGGTTGTTAGATCAGCACTATATTCATTAATCAGCATTGAATATTAAGCTAATGTTATCATTGATTGATAACATCAGTAGGGTACTTAATGGTTGATCATTAAAATTATAATTGATCCAAAACCTAAACTAAAGGGGTGCCATATGTTGTCACAATCATATGACACCTTTGATCAGACCATCAGTTGTCATGAAGTCAACACCATAGGGTTATTGCAATAGTACCATCATTGGGTCATGGGTTTATAGAAGAAGTTAGCTTAAACCCTAAAATTGACCATTGGTTGATAGGTGCTTAGCACCATAGGTTGTCAAACCAACCTGATACCAGTCATATTATACCTTAGGAATAAGATACACATGATCATCGGTTCATCTAGAATTGAAATCAGAACAGGGAACATTATAAAAATCGAAATCCAAGTCAAGCATAACTTTTTAGTGCATGAATCATCATTTTCAAGCAAGAACATGAGCTAGCAAGCTTATGGTAAGAAATAAACGTGGATAAAGTTGTAAAACTTTCCTCTAATGAGAATATGAAACCCCACACAGAAGAATATTGAGAAGGTAGGGTAGAAAATTAAGCATAAGCTATGAACTCGACCATCTAGCACCTTTCTTCATCAAATGAGCAAACCCTAAGCATAAGGAGCAAGAAAGGTAGGGTTTTAGAGCTTTAGAGTAATTTATACCATGGGATAGAAAGCTTATACCTGGAGGAAGGTCTAAGGAATGAGAAGAGAAAGAGAAATAGATAAAGAAGGAAGAAAATAACTTTCCTTGGATGAAATCCCTAGAAGATGACCTTGGAAACCCTAGGTAGGGCTAAATGAGCTCTAGGAGACCTTCTTCTCCAAAAAGAGGTTGTCTTCTACCTTAGAGCACTTGGTTCCACAGAAAAACATAGGGGATTCGTTGCTCCAGATTAAAGGAAAGAGAAATAAAGCATAGTTTTGAACTTGGGCAAGGAAGAGGTAAATATAGCCCATGGATAAGGATGGAAGTAAGCATGAGGTGTAAAAGTAGCTTCGCCATGTGTCTATGGCCTTAAATTATTAAGAATATACAAGAACACACACAAGAAGCTCCCCCATAATACACATAGACCTGCTTAGATTTATTTTGTCGAATTTCCCAGCCAATCACATAATTCACTAGTTGATAGCTACTAAAGGTAGCTCATCCATGAAGGGGTAAACCCTAAAATAACCTTGGAGCAAACACCTTCAAAACAAAGTTTAAATAGGAGCCCCATGGCTCAAAAATCTCAATAATGATGATATAATATCCAAGGAACATAATGCAAGTGATAAATTTCGAAGAAAACCTCTCAATTGGGTAAATTGCAGAAAAGTCCAAAATGTGCATAAAATTGCATAACTTGCTCAAACGGTGTCCAAATTGGACCAAAATAGAAACTTAATCTTGTGTTATGATTTAAAAACATATAAAAATGTTAAATTAGGGTTAGAAGCATTCAATTATTGTGATTAAACTTATTCAACTCATTAAGCAAGTTCATGGGCCTTACAACTATAAACCCCTAACAGGGATTTTGCCCCCCGAAATCCAAGGTAAACAAAGATGGGTACCTCCCTTGCACCTCATCCTATAACCTTCACATGGTTACTTGCATATCATGGTGATGTCACATCATTAATACATATTTCATCTTGGGTTATCACAAAAAACCCCACCTAAGAAGACATTCTCAATATGGAATGTTAAAACTTATTGTGTCATCTGTGAAACTCTAGTAGTAATGTTGAACTTTAAATTCTAGATATCATCCTAAAATTATATCTATTGTATCAACACATTACTCAAAAGTCATACTTGTTAGCTTTTTACTAATCCATCCTTTTTTTTAGATACACTGACACTAGAATACTTGTCAGTCCTTTTTCAGCATCAAAAGAAATGTTGACGCTGGCACATGTCATTCCATACAAGGAAACACCATTCCTTGTCAACCTTGTTAGGGGTGAAACAACAAAACTATCTTCACCTTACTAGTATTTATACAACCTACTTAGAAGACATATCATGATCCCATAAAGACACTTAATCAACCCCATCTCACTATTGTTCAACTTGTCTCATAGCTATTGCTGCTTCGGCAACCCTAATGTTTTTGAATAAATATTGATCATATTTTTGACCATATTTGAAATACTTTGACATGTCATCATTTAAAGCTTGATATAACTTGTATGACATGACTGGAACACTTTGTTCCTCCTATTTATAAATTCTATTTATACATTGGTTAGTCTAAAGGATATAAATCTAAATTCATAATGGTCATGTGAATTATGTCATCCAATCTAACTCTTATGCATTGATATTTGAGCATAGGTTTATCTTAAAGGAACACGGTATCACATATATATTGACCAACAAACCATCTATCCTTGATAGTGGTCTTGCCCAACTATCACTGAACCATACACAACATTATACAATCACTTTCTTTTTCTTTTCCAAACAACATTTAGAGGGACATCATCAACTCTCTTTCTCTCTCTAAGGGAGAGGAACACTTGGAATGTTCATTTAATAAACATCTCCAATTTTCATATATTTCTCATACTGTTGATACATCTTGGATACTAGGATTCATTACCTTGGTATCCACCACATGTTCTATAAGGAACTCACATCATTATCTCATCGACTTTTATAAACATAACAAATATCAAGAAATATAGGAGGAGTCTTCCTAATTTTTGGAAGTCTCAAAAGCAAAAACATCACAAAATTTATAATCTTGGAACCATATTCCAAGCAACCTTATGCTATAATAACCCAACCAACCTCATGTTTACAATGGCTCCACACATACCAAGTGGCAATGATCCACTTGAAAGATGTGCCTTACAAAGGAAAGACACAAAGGGAAACACACTTCCCACATCATAGAAGCATTGTTCAATGGTCACCAGCAAAAAGTTAACCGATTCTATTTTCATTATACATGTCACAACTTCTTATGTATCATTTTACCTTTTTCATTTCGGGTTCCTTGCCATTAGCATAGGAATCATCATGATTAACATATCTCATTACTCCTTCCTTGATGACTATTTATCACATTTGGGTATGTTCTCTTATTTTATTGTATTTTTCAACCACTTATCAACAGGTAAATCATCATATTCCAGATTTTCTTCATTAAACATGGATCATCTTCCTTAATTTCTTTCAACTGCCATGCTTATTTTACATTAATACTTTCTTACTCACATAGGTTGGTTTAATATTAACTCAGGTTCCACCTTATTCCTTTGTCATTGTTCTCATTTATCTTCTCATTTTATACTTATCATTGGAGTTCTCTCCATCTTGTGTGGATTTCATACGTTGAATCACTTTATAAGCATAGACTTATTAGTCTTTTACTTTATTATCTTCTTGAATCACATCTTCAAGAACTCATCTTTTCCTTATTCGTATTCAGATTTAGATTTCATGGTGTTGTATCTTTCTCTTATAGTTACCAAACATTCAAGTTTTAATAGATAATGATGCAATTCTCATCTTGTTTAAGGTAGGATTGAGATATTCACACCATGATATCTTATTAATTATGTTGTTTGGATCATCTCCAAATGACTACTTGATCAGAGTAATCAGAAAGACAATGATCTAAGAGTTCCATACTTACCTTTTCTTCAATATTTGAATACCTGGCCAGGGCACCCAAATACTGAGATTAGGCAGTATGCACCATATTTTTATGTCATATTCCTAATTTTGGCATCATCCTAGTCCTAATTCCTAGTGTCCCTGTAGACTCAGTGAACCTAAAGCTCTGATACCAACTTGTGAGAACCCATTACGCTACATGAGATTACTCAAAACATAAAGCACAATCGATCACTAATTAATAACATACCCAAAAATATGGGTAAATTAAAACTAATTTCAATGTTAGCACCCGCTCAGAAACATTTGCATAAGAGCCCAACATCTTTCTTATATCCATACTATACCAAGAATTTGATACAAATTGTTCTATCACCTTAGCCACAACATATATACACAGGAGAACAATATTTGTATATGCCACACAACAAACATTAACATGCTAACAAAATTTCAATTCATTTGAAACACCATATACAAACTTTTCCTTCCCGATCCTGAGAGTACATGGATGACTCTAGGACACACTAGAGATGTAATAAACTTTCTCAAAGATTCATTACTATAGCTCCTCTTTGCTGCCACATGTTTGTTTTTGTCACTTCCGATTACCTAAAAAGATGCGGTGAACCACAAGGGTGAGACCCATGTCCCAATAAGAGATATAACCTCCAACAACGTTTATTGATTACAACATTTTTAAGTAATTAAATAGTTAAGCAATTTAATCAGATATAAAAATTAAGCTCAGCAGCACTAATGATTAACAAAATACATAAATGAGCAGATAATAACTATCATCATTAGCCAGACTATCATCCTTTATCTTGTTGACAATATAAGCAATTCAGTAGAATATCCATATCTAGCATCATGAGCAAGTCTAGTAATATAGATTCTCTATCATTATGAATAAGTCTAGCCACATAAGCATATTTAACAATATTAGCATGTCTAATAGGTTGAACATATCAACATCATAAAAATAGCTAACAACATAAGCACAATTATCTAGATAAGCATGATTAGTAGTATATGCATCTCTGGTTACAAAGGCATGGATAACATGGTAAACATAACTAACAACATGAGAAAGCTAGCATCATGATTATAATCAGAAGTAGCAATATAGTTATGAACATAATCATGGCTATTGTATGTATGCATCTACAATCTTAAGCATATCCACAACACAAGTATATCTACTATCTCTTAATTGCACTAAGCATCATCTTTATGTAAAGATAACAAACAAGGGTTATCATCTAATGTGAAACATCATGTATAACCCTAAACAAATATACTACACAGCTGTATTATATTTTTTATTACGCCCTGAGGAAATTGAGGATGCTACTCAAAATTCAACTGACCATTGCTAAGTCAAAATTAGTGCCATACAAGATCTAGGAAGAGTCGGACTCCTAAGATCTTCTCTGCCCCCGATCAGTATGAGTCCACCACAGTGACACATAAGGTCAAGCTGCTAATAGCCTAGTCCATGCTTATTATAGGTCACGACACTAGTGAAAGGAGGTGGGTACGCATACCCTACCATCTGAGGTAAAACCACAATTGTCCTCCAATATCATCACATATATAATCATTGAGACACGACCGCAGCTATTCTCAAACTGAGGGCTAGGTATGACCGCATTCATCCTCCCTAAGAACTTGAATTTAGGATGACAAGCACCCCGCATACTCATCAGTATGCGCTCCAAGTTTCCCTTAAGAATACTTGTTTCACCATTTGGCAAGTTCTGACACTCAGATGGATCTATGGCACACGACACTACATTATTAGAGTTCCACTTGATTAGTTATGCCAATTGGGTGAATTAAGATTGCATCAAACAAGTGGACATACAAACCCTAATTCACTTCTAACAAGCATATAAATACCACAACTTCAAAAGATATAAAATGTATGAAACATAATTTCTCATCTCATCATCACATGGCACTATTTACTTTCCATTCATGAGGCTACACTAGTCATCATACTATCACAAGATATAAATCCTTTTTGAAATATCACAGGGTATCAACCCTTTTCAACACAAGAGGATTACACCTCATTCAGGGCTCAACCATGCCCAAAGGTCATTAAGACCATCATACTATTTCCTCCAAGATCATCATTATCTTTGCATGCCTTATAACAAGGCTTAACAACATCACTTACATATAATGCACTGGATCAACACAATATTGAATTAATGAGCTAGGAGATATTCATAAAAAATCATAGCAGGGTTATACTAACATTAAGAACATTCCTTTGTTACATCAATATGTAAGGAATCTATATATGATTAACCCTCATGATATTTATAATGTACATGTTTAACATAAGAAAATATCAGCCATGTGGCGATGATAACCACCAAGTAACACATTAAGGTTATGATCATATTAAGGAGGTTATTTAACCATCATTCCATCATATAAGAAGGTTAAACATGAATACTCATATTTTTCTATTTGCATTAAAGTTAGGTTCACCAGATAAATTATATTAATGTTACTAATCAACACTCATACCCAAACCCTAACTCACGGGATCCCCATTGGATCATGGATGCATAAGGCGAAGCAACACCATCACATTCCATACTATTATCAAGTATGAACCCACACATAAATCAAGGTGTAACCATAAGGTTATAGCATACTAGGGTTACAACAATAGTAACAGAGTACTCCATGATTGTATTAGTCATTCAAGGACTATTCATACTGAATTACCATCATTTAGTTATATTAAAGCTAGGTATAACAAGCTATACCTTATTAGGATTACATATCAACACAATATGATTATCATGCCTTCTATTCATATGAGTGAATAGGTAAGAATACCTTATTAAGGGTAACCCTCCATTTGTTCCATCATCATACAACCCATATCACCATACCACAATGTCACCTAGAAGCATTGGATGTTTAAAAGGTAAGACCATTGGTTGTTTACATAAGTAAACAACTTGGATAAACCACCTATGAAGTCCTTGATTTATTCTCTAGAAATAGTCACCATCTAATCCTAGACATCCCTTGATTAATAACATAAAAAGTTCCATTGAGAGTAGGGTAAAACCCATAATCAACTGTTCATTTAAAACAAGCCATCCATTATCACCAAGTGGTCTCCTTAAGTTGATCATATAAAGGAAACCATTTAAATCACATTATTAGGACCAACATATTACATTGTCCATCATTCCACTTTATTGCAGGAATAAACATTGGATCTTGACCATTGGGTCAAGTTCATATATTAAAACCATCAATTACACTATAGGTCCGACCATTGCATCAAGTGACCCAAGAAACCATTGGTCTAAGGGTTAATTGATGCTAAAACTATATGATTAACTCACCATAGGTTGTGGAGACCATATCCACCATCAGCAGTGGCCATTAAGTCACAATAGGTTGTTAGATCAACACTATATTCATTAATCAGCATCAAATATTAAGTTATTGTCATCATTGATTGATAACATTAGTAGGGTACTTAATGGTTGATCATTAAACTTCTAATTGATCCAAAGCCTGACCTAAAGGGGTGACCATAGGTTGTCACCATCATATGACACCTTTGATCACAACCATCAGTTGTCCTGAAGACAACACCATATGGTTATTGCAATGGTACCATCATTGGGTCATGGGTTTATAGAAGAAATCAGGTTAAACCCTAAAATTGACCATTGGTTGATAGGTGCTTAGCACCATAGGTTGTCAAACCAACCTGATCCCAGTCATATTATACCTTAGGAATAACATACACATGATAATAGGTTCATCTAGAACTGAAATAAGAACAGGGAACATTATAGAAATTGAAATTCCAAGTCAAGCATAGATTTTTAGTGCATGAATCATCATTTTCAAGCAAGAACATGAGCTAGCAAGCTTATAGTAAGAAATAAAACGTGAAGGAAGTTATAAAACTTGCCTCTAATGAGAATATGAAACCTCACATAGAAGAAATATTGAGCAGGTAGGGTTGAAAATTCAAGCATAAGCTATGAACTCGTCCATCTAGCACATTTCTTCATCAAATGAGCAAACCCTAAGCATAAGGAGCAAGAAAGGTAGTGTTTTAGAGCTTTAGAGTAATTTCTACCATGGAACAAAAAGGTTCTGACCTGGAGGAAGGTATAAGGAAGGAGAAGAGCAAGAGAAATGGATAAAGAAGGAAGAAAATAACTTTCCTTGGTCAAAATCCCTAGAAGATGACCTTGGAAACCCTATGTAGGGCTAAATGGAGCTCCAGGAGACCTTCTTCTCCAAAAAGAGGTTGTCTTCTACCTTAGAGCACTTGGTTCCATATAAAATAGAGGGGAGTCATTGATATAGGTTAAAGGAAAGAGAAAGCAAGCATAGTTTCTAACTTGGGCAAGGAAGAGGTAAATATAGCTCATGGATAAGGATGGAAGCAAGCATGAGGTGTAAAAGTAGCTTCGACATGTGTCTATGGCCTTCAACTATTAAGAATATACAAGAACACACACAAGAAGATACCCCACCATACATATAGACCTGCTTAGATTTCCTTTGTCTAATTTCCCATCCAATCACATAATTCATTAGTTGATAGCTACTAAAGGTAGCTCATCCATGAAGGGGTAAACCCTAAAATACCCTTGGAGCAAACACCTTCAAACCAAAGTTTAAATAGGAGCCCCATGGCTCAAAAATTTCAATAATGATGATAGAATATTCAAGGAACATAATGCAATTGATAAATTGCAAAGAAAACCTCTCAATTGGGTAAATTGCAGAAAAGTCCAAAATGTGCATAAAATTACATAACTTGCTTAAACAGTGTCCAAATTGGACAAAAAATGAAACTTAAGATTGTATTATGATTTCAAAACATATAAAAGGTTATATTAGGGTTATAAGCATTTAATTATGGTAATTAAGCTTATTTAACTCATTAAGCAAGTTTAGGGGCCTTACACCCATCCTCTTAAAAAAGTTCTCTCGCAAAGGGTGATTAGTCGTGGGTTAGTTGACAGAGCAGACGATTAATGAGGGGATAAATTTTTCCATGGGGACATGGAAAGAAACATGTGTAATCAATTTTTAAAAAAATGACACTGGACCGAAAATTTTGGAGGCAAATTTATTTCCCTAGAAGATTGTATTTCATGTGTAATTTTAGATGTCGGTTACTTTGAAAAGAAACAAACATTAAAGTAAAAGCGGTAACCATGTCTTTTCTAAATTGGAAAGAATTCACATATGGTGTCTGTTGTCTTAAATAACTGACATTGTTGTTCTTTGGCGTCAGTTTTTCATGTAAACCACAACATCAAAGGAGATATTATATGTCATTTCTGTACTAGTGGCTGCTTTTGGGTGGTCTGTTGCAGATTTTAAGGGGATATCCCCTATTGTTTTCTAGAACAAGATCCACTTTGATGAAGAACTCAAGCCAATAGTTCAACCTCAAAGGCATCTCAATCCAATCATGAAAGAGGTTGTGAAGAAAGAGGTAGTAAAACTTTTGTCAGTAGGTATAATCTATGCTATCTCTAACTCAAATTGGGTAAGTCCTACCCAAGTGGTTCCTAAGAAAGGGGAGATAACTATTACCACAAATTCAGCTGCTGAATTGATTTCAAGGGGGGATAACTATTACCGCAAATGTGGCTAATGAATTGATTTCTACTAGGTTGGTGACCGGGTGGCGTAATTCATTGATTACCACCATTTGAATGTTTTTGGACAGAAAGATCACTTTCCACTTCCTCATATTGATGAAATTCTTGAGCGTCACACCTGCCGCTCTCATTTTTATTTTCTTAATAGGTATTCCAGATATAATCAGATTTACATCGGGCAACATGACCCAGAGAAATCTACTTTCACTTGTCCCTATGGTACTTTTGCTTACCGTTGGATGCCTTTTGGTCTATTTAATGCATCGACGACTTTTCAAAGATGTATGCTCACCATTTTTTTGCTATGATTGAGCACTATCTCAAAGTTTTCATGGACATTTTTCAATGCATCGAGAGTCTTTTGAGGACTGTTGTAAGGCCCCTAAACTTACTTAAAGTGTTGAACAAGCTTAAATACCATAATTTAATTCTTATAATCCTAATCTAACCTTTTATATGGTTTGGAATCATAAGACAAGATTAAGTTTCAAATTTGGTCCAATTTGGACACTGTTTCAGCAAGTTATGCAATTTTAAGTACATTTTTTACTTTTCTACAATTCACCTAATTGAGCGGTTTTCTTTGCAATTTGTCACATAAATTATGTTCCTTAGATGTTTTCTCACCATCCTTGATCTTTTTTAGCAATGTGGTGTTGAATTGTACCTTGGTTTGAAGGAGATTCTTTTCTATGTTGAATTAGGGTTTACCATCCATGGATGAGCCACCTTCAAGGCTATCAACTGATGATTCCACTAGATTGGGCAGCATCTGGTGGACAACAACTAGTGTAACAGCCAATGGTCATCACTATAAGTCTCTAGTTCGATGGTTCATGCTGGTATGGTTCACTTAAAAGGATGATCAACTGATGGTTCAACCATTTTTAGACCTAAACCATGAACAAATGATGGCAACCTTTGACCAAAAGGTGATGGGTGTCTTGGGAGACCATTAAACGATGGCCCAACAGTCACCAGTAGCTAGTGGACCTTTTTTCTTTCTCATCCATAGAAGCTTTAAGCCATGGACACATGGAGAGATGCTTGTGCACCTCTTACTTCTTCTCAACCTTATCCTCTAAGCTTTATATTCCTATCCTTAGGCTCCCAAATGAAACTTTTTCTCTCTACCACTTCTCTCCTAATTAGAACCTAATTCCCTCTCTATTCTTCTATGGAGGACTTGTACAAGGTAGGAGATGAAGGCGATCTTCTTAGTGGAAGCTCCTAGGGTTCTAGTTTGCTTCTTTAAGGGTTTCTAAAGCTTCTTCTTAGGGATCTTGACCTAAATGAGTAAGTAGTTCCTTGTTCCCTCCATTTCCTTCTCTATAATTCTTCCTCCTACCTTTATCTATGTGTGAACCTTACTGTTCCATTGTACATGTAGCTCTAGAACTCAAGAATCTACTTATCTTGCTCTTTCTTCTAGGGTTTTGCTTCCTTGTGGAGAAGGGTGCCTACTTTGCTGAGTTCAGATCTGAAACTTGGGTTTTATTTCCTTCTTTGCTCAAGTTTCTTTCTGCTATTAGTTTGTTCTTCTCATTAGAGGCGAGTTTTATAACCTTCTTCACTTACATTGCTTACTCCAAGGTTGTTTTGCTTATGTTCTTGCTTAAAAATGAAGATCCATGCATATAGAAGCTATGCTTGGTGCAGTTTTGATTTTTATGGTGTTCCCTATTCTATTTTCAGTACTAGATGATCATTTAATCATGTATACATTCTATCTAAGGTATAAGATGATCTATAATAGATTGTTCTAACAACCGATGGTGCTAAGCACCTAACAAACGATGGCCCAAATTAGGGTTTTCAAGTTATTTTCTTCACTACCACATGATGTGATGGTGATGTCATGCAACAACCGATGGTGTTGTTGTCATGAAAATTGATGGTGTTGACCAAGGGTGTCAACCAATGGTCTCCCCTTGGGTTAGGCTTTTGTTCAACTAGAAGCCTAATGATCAATCACTAAGTACCCTAATGATGTTATTAATCAATGTGATATTTGGTCATCACTTGATGGTAGAAATGATAGTAGGGCTGATCCTATCAACCAGTGGTGACCCAAGATGTCACAACCTACGGTGTATCATGCCACTACAACTGATAATTAGTCAAGGACTTAAATTTAGCTTCAATTCATCCCTAAACTAATGATCTCTTGGTTCAATGGATCTAATGGTTGGACCTATACCCTAATTGATGATTTTGGATAATGAACCTGACCCAATAAATGAGATTGGATTATTCAACATTCAATGGATTAGAATGAATCCCATACTCTTAAAGTGATTTCTAATAATGAGAATTCATTGGTACAACACCATTGAACTTGTAGTTTTACCTTTGCCCTCGTATGAATATATTTGATAAATCACCATAACAAGTGGATGTATACCCTTAATGAAACATGGCTTGTCACACCAACTCTAAATATAACTAAATAATGGTGATTGGATATATTTAAACCTCTTGAATGATTAATGTGACAATGTATTGCACTCTCCTTGTGTTGAAACCTCAATGCAGTGCTAATATAATATCATAGTGCCTTGTCATGTTAAAACCTATGGGATACATATATGCCGATGATGCTTTGAGCATTGTTTAAGTCCTAGAATGATAATGATGATCTTGTAGGGATTAATGTGATGGTCTTAAAGACCTTTCGGCATGTTGATCCTTTATTAAGGTGAAATCCTTTTCATGTTCGAATAAGGGTTGAAACCTTGGAACTTGTAATAAGAAATGGATATCTTGAAATGGTATGATGATAATAATGTGGTTCATTACAATGCAATGGATGATAGTATGTGGTAATGTGATTAAGATTTATACTTCAAATGTTTTATATCTTCTAAAGTTGCAATGATTATACACTTGATAGATATGAATTATTTTGTATGTCCATTTGTATGATGAAGCCCGAATTCACCCAATTGGAAATAACTAATCAAGTGTAACCCTAATCATGCAGTGCCTTGTGCCATAGATCCATCTGAGTTTCATGACTTTCTAGATGGTAAAACGAGTATTCCTAAGGGAAACTCAGAGTGAACATTGTTGAGTATGCGAGGTGCTTCTAATCCTGACTCAAAATGTTTGGGAGGATGATTGCAGTCATACCTTGGTAGGAGAACGGATATGGTTGTGTCTTAGATATGTATATATGATGAGACTTGAGGATAGCTGCGGTTGTACCTCAAATCGTAGGGTTTGTATACCCACCTCCTTTCACTAGTGTCGTGACCTGTACCAAGGATGGACTAGGTTGTAGCTCTTGATGTGATGTGTCATTGTGGCGGACTTGTACTGACTGAGGACAAAGAAGATCTTAGGTATCTGGTTCTCCTAGATCTTGTATGGCACTGATTTTGACTTAGTAGTGGTCAGTTAGGACTTGAGCGGTATTCCTAAAATCCCTTACGGAAATATAATAAAAGATGTAATATAAACTGTGTATTATATCTTCTAAGGTTAAATACATCTCACACTAGTTGAGTAACCCTTATCTTGTTCTTATACTACATAGTTCTTATATAATGCAGACTTATGAAATCTGAGAAATTCTACTTGATGCTAAATCTTATTTTCTTAATTGCTTAGTATGCTTAAGCTGTTCAATCTACTTAAATGGCTTATTCTATACCCTATCTTCCTAGTTTATTTATTGTTAATTAAACAATTGTAATCAATAGAAATAGTTATATCTCTCACTAGGACTGGGTCTGAGCTGTGTGTCACCACATCTTTTTAGGTGGTCAAAGGCAACGAGGTTGAGGCTAGGTCATGTTGTGGAAGAGAACCAACCTGGTGTTCAATAGATTCAGAAGGTTGGTCAGTTGTAGATGTTAGTAGTAGAGTCCTACTGTCGTCCTTGCACTCTCAAGTCTGGGTATGTAATGTATTTTCTAGAAGATATACTCGTATCAACATGAGATTTTGGTAGTATGCTAGTGTATGAAGATATGGCATGTATATGTAAATGATTCTTTTGTATATAGGATGTGGTTGAGGCCTTTTGCACAGATGTAAATTCCTATTATAATGTATGATAATGGAAAAGATGGGCCTTTATGTAAATGTTTTTAAATTGGTTTGTGATTTGAAATTGGTTTTAATTATTCCACATTTTTTTACTATGTGATTAATTAGAAGTTGATCGTGCTTTGTGTGTTTTGAGTTATAATCTCATTTCATGTGACAAGATGTCACTGTTAAGTTGGTATCAGAGATCTAGGTTTGCTAATTCTATAGGGACATAGGACTTAGGTTTGAGTATGTTCTTATATATCAAACATATATGATCATAGCTTATTCTTATGCAGATATTTCTGGAGGACATGAAGATCATGCCAAGTGTTGCTATGTGACACCAAGAGGTGGTGCTAGGAGGTAGGAATGCGATGAGACAGTGCCAGAGACAGGGCCATAGCAGCCCACAATGCCTCAGATGGACCCGACAATGATGGCCAGTCCCGAGTTTTAGTCTATGTTTAGACAAATGATGACCATGATTACACATATAGAGGACAGAGTGCCAAGACCTCAAGCTAGGGTAGATGTCCCTAATGTATAATCCCAAGGTCTCGGAAAGACATTTGAACACCTTAGATGCATTGGGGTGGTCAAATATGTTGGTACTTTTGACTCAGTAGACGCCGAAATGTGGCTGACAGAATTGGAGAAGGCCTTTAAGATCCTGAACATCCCTGAAGAGGATGAACTGGTGGGCCATAGAGGAAGAGAAAAGGCTAGGAGTTGTGATTGGATGGCAGGAACTTTGGTGGAATTTTGTCAGTCGATACTATCCAGAGACTTACCTAGATGAGAAAATCTCTCAATTTGAGAAGATTCGTCAAGGTTTGATGACTATCAATGAGTATGAATCAAAGTTTATGGAGCTTCTGAGGTTCTGGCCATACATGGTAGCCACTGACTAGGAAAGGATACATAGGTTTGAGAAGGGCCTAAGTACAAAGTTGACTACAACAACATCAACCCAAGAGAATAGGGAAAGATTTCCCACCTTTGTGGAATCTGTTAGGAGGATTGAGAGGTCTGCCATAGAAAAGCATGAAGATAATGCTAAGAAGCGATCAACTCAATTCCAAGGACAATCATCTGGAGGCTTCAAGAAGCCAAGTTTTTTCCCACCATAGTCACAACCAAGGTCAACCTTCACTGAACCAAGATCACATGCACCATCACAGTGGACCTCGAGTCAGGTTAGAGGTCACAATTTTCTACCAATGGGACCTCGCAGCTCATCATCAGTATTAGTTACAGGGCCAATTAGACCAAAGAGTGATAATAGAGTGTCTCATTAGTATGGATAGACATGGCATATTAGATGGAATTTCCTTATGAAGAATGAGGAGGTGAACCAACAACCAAAGTAGAGTCAGTAGGGATCACAACAACAATAGTTCGATCTGGTAGTGGTAGAGGATGTGGTCAAGCATCGCAAATAGGATCCTCTAGACAATATAGAAGAGGACATGGATAGAAGTAGGTGACAACTATGTTCTATGCTCTGAGCCAGCCATAAGCAATGGTTAATCCATGAGTCATGACAGGTCAGATTGAACTATTGCATTATGATTTTTCTACTTCTTATTTAATATCTATGTTAGTATACTTGGGTGTGACACACTCTTTCATCATCAGAGAGGTGATAGATATTTTTTTCTACCTATTAATCCTAGATCTGATAGTCTTTGACTAGAGACTCCTTTGGTTGGTTCTGTACAGTTATGAGAGGTATGTTCTTCTTGCGTTCTTTCCTTCTCAGGATGCAACATTCAAGTGGATCTTTTGCCACTTGATATGCTTTGATTTGACGTGATTCTATGGATGGATACCTTAGAGAAATACAAGGTGATGTTGAACTATAGTTCTAAGGTAGGGACATTCCATGATGGTGATGTTTCATGGACCTTTTAAGGTGACAGAAAGATTCTTTCTACATGTTTGATGTTAGCTATGATAGTGAAGCTGTTGATGAGAGGATTTCCTAGCCCATGTTGTGGATACCCAGGCTAAAGATCCTAGTATCCAAGAGCTACCAATGGTGAGGGAATTTGAGGATGTCTTTCATGAGGAATTTCCCAGTGTTCCCCTCGTAGAGAGATTGAATTTGAGATCAATCTTACTCCAGGAACACAACCTATAGCAAAATCACCATATAGGATGGCACCGATAGAGATGTAGATGTTAAAGAGATAGTTGTAGGAACTATTATAGAAGGGTTTCATCAGGCTGAACACTTCCCCTTGGGATGATCCCATGTTGTTTGTCAAAAAGAAGGATGTTTCAATGAGGTTATGCATAGATTACAGACAGTAAAACAAAGTGACGATAAAGAATAAGTATATGTTGCCAAGGATTGATGATCTTTTTGATCAGTTGAGAGGTGCCACTATGTTTTCGAAGATAGACCTCAGATCAGGTTACCATCAGTTGAGAATTAAGGCATATGACATGCCCAAGTCAACTTGTAGGACTAGGAATGGACATTATGAGTTTGTGGTTATGCCATTTGGACTAACCAATGCACATGCAACTTTTATGAACCTAATGAATTGGGTGTTTAGACCTTATCTTGATTAGTGTGTGGTCATGTTTAAAGATTACATCCTGATATATTCTAAGGATAGTCATCAGCATGAGTAACACCTTCGTCAGGCATTGACTTTGTTGAGGCAGCCCAAACTATATGCTAAGTTCAGCAAGTGTGAGTTTTGGTTGTCAAAAAGTATCTTTTCTGGGACATGTCATATCTTCTAAGGATGTTTCTATAGATCCAAAGAAGGTGGAGTATACATTAGAATGGGAACAACCCAAGACATCGATAGAGATTTTTAGTTTCCTATGTTTGGTAGGTTACTACAGGAGGTTCATTAAGGACTTCAGTTCTATAGCATTATCCCTAACTAGGTTAACCATGAAGGATGATACTTTTGCTTGGAATGACAAGAGTCAACGTTATTTTCCACTATTGAAAGAAAAGTTGAGTAGTGCACTAGTGTTAGTGTTGCCAAATTAAGGGAAAGGTTGCATTGTCTTCTGTGATGCTTCAAAGAATGGGTTGGGATGTGTGTTGATGCAGGATAAAAATGTGATTTCTTTTACTTTGTGAAAGCTTAAGAAACACAAAAAGAATTACCCAACACATGATATGGAGCTTGAAGCGGTGGTCCATGCCTTAAAGATCTAGAGACACTACCTTTATGGAGAAAAGTGTCAGATCTTCACCGACCAGATTGTATAGTATATCTTTTCAAAGTAGGAGTTGAATATGAGGTAGAGGAGATGGATTAAAAACTATGATTGCACAACATATTACAATTCAGGCAAAGAGAATGTGGTAGATGATGCATGAAGGAGGAAGTCGTATTCATCATCAACAGTAAACAATGCACAAATGTATTCCTTGGTGTGCCATCAGAGAGATATGCTAGTGTCTCTTCATCAAATGAATGTATAGCTAGAAGTTTCTTTGTTGGCAGGGTTTTTGGCACAATTATAGGCCAAACCAACCTTGAGACAGAAGATTCATGAGGCACAACAAAATGATACAATGATACAAAATATCCAATCAGGGATCACCAGTGAAAAGTATGATGGCTTCCATGAGGAAGATGATGGTATAATTTGTTACCACAATAGGACAGTAGTTCTTGATGTTAATGGGTTGAGAAAGATGGTATTTGAGGAGGATCACTCCTCGATGTATGCAAAGCATCCTGGAAGTACCAAGATGTACCATAACTTGAAGTACTTGTATTGGTGGCTAGGTCTAAAGAGTGATGTGGCAGAGTGTGTTGCCAGATGTCCAATTTGTCTGTAGGTGAAGGTTGAGCACCAAAAGCCTATAGGGAGACTACAACCTTTTCCATTATCACAATAGAAATGCATTCATATTACCACAAACTTTGTGGTTGGTCTTCCTAGGACAGTCAAGGGTCATGATTCCATAAGTGTGATAGTAGACAAATTCACCAAGTCATCTCACTTTGTTCCAGTCAAGATGATGTTTACAATAGAGAAGTTGGCACAAGTATATGTTGATGAGATAGTACACCTGGATGGCATTCTATAACTATAGTTTCTGAAAGAGGTCCATAGTTCACAAGTCATTTTTGGGAACGTCTGCATTCAACAATAGGAACACATATGAGGTTTAGTACAACTTTCTATTCATAGACAGATGACTAGTTTGAAAGGAGTATTTGTACTTTAGAGGATCTCTTGAGGGCATGTGTGTTGCAATTTCTTGGGAGTTGGGATATACATCTCAATTGGATAGAGTTTGCTTATAATAATAGTTATCAGAGAAGCATAGATATGGATCCTTATGAGGCTTTGTATGGGAGACATTGTCGGTCTCCACTTTTTTGGTATGAAACTGGTGAATATCAACTTTTGTGTCCTGAGCTTGTACAATAGACAAGAGAAGATTAAAATGATACAATAGCAGTTGAAAGCAGCCCAGGACAGGAAAAAATCTTTTGCAGATAACTAACTTAGACCACTTGAGTCCCAAGTGGGAAACAAAGTATCTCTCAAAAAATTTCCTTAGAAAGGTGTGTTGAGGTTTGAAAAGAAGGGTAAGTTGGATCCTAGATTTATGGGACAATACCCTATCCTATATCGTGTTGGAAAAGTAGCATACAAGTTGGAACTACCACCATAGCTACATAGGTTACACAATGTTTTTCACATCTCTATGTTGAGGATGTGTCATCCAGACATAGAGCAGACAATACAACCAATAGAGGTTGAACTACATTATGATATTTCCTATGTTGAGGATCTTGTATTGATTTTGGATAAGAGGGTTAAAAAGTTGAAAAAGAAAGATATAGTGTTAGTGAAGTTTTTTGGCATCATCGTGGCATAGAGTAATCCATGTGGGATCTAGAGTATGATATGTGTAGGAAGTACCCATCTCTCTTTGCATAGTATATTAGGGGCAAAAACCTTGTTAGGGGTTTATAGCTATAAGACCCCTGAACTTGCTAAAGTGTAGAACAAGCTTAATTACCATAATGTAATTCTTGGAACCCTAATCTAACCTTGTGATATGTTTAGAATCATAATACAAGATTAATTTTCAAACTTGGTCCAATTTGGATACTATATGAGCAAGTTCTGCAATTTTATGTACATTTTGGACTTTTTTACAATTTACCCAATCGAGGGGTTTTCTTTGAAATTTTCACATAAATTATGTTTTTTATATGTTTCCTCATCATCCTTTATCTTTTTTATTAATGGTATGCTCAATTGTACCTTGTTTTGGAGGAGATTCCTTTATAAGCTTAATTAGGGTTTACCCCCCCCATGGATGAGCCACCTTCAAGGCTATCAACCAATGGTTCCATTAGTTTGGGCAACAAACAGTGGCCAACAACTAGTGGAACAGCTAGTGGTCATCACTAAAAGGATCTAGGTCATGGTTCATGATGGTTTGGTTCACTTGAACCCATGGTTCACTTAAAAGGATGATTAACTGATGGTTCACCATTTTTAGACCTAAACCATGGACAAAAAATGGTAACCTTCAACCAAAAGGAAATATCTGGCCTAGGGGACCATCAACCGATGGTGCATCATTCCTTAACAGCCAATGGATCTTCTTCTTCCTCTTCCATGGAACCTTTAAGACATGGACACATGGAGATCTGTTTGTACGCCTCATGCTTCTTTTCAACCTTATCCTCTAAGCTTTATATGCCTATCCTTAGGCTCCCAAAGGAAAATTTTACTCTCTACCACTTCCCTCCTTCTAATAAACTTGTTCTCTCTTTGTTCTTCTATGAAGGTCCTGTCAAAGGTAGGAGAAGAAGGCGATCTTCTTGGTGGAAGCTCCTAGGGTTTTGTTTTGCCTCTTTTAGGGTTTCTAAAACTTCTTCTCGGTGATCTTGACCTAAGCAAGTAAGTAGTTCCTTCTTAACCCAATTTCCTTCTATGTTCGTCTTCCTCCTACCTTTATCTAGGTCAGAACCTTGCTGTTCCATGGTAGAAGTTTCTCTAGAACTCAAGAATCTACTTTTCTTGCTCTTTCTTCTAGGGTTTTTTCTTCCTTCTGGAGAAGGGTGCCTACTTGGCCGAGTTTAACTCTGAAACTTTGGTTTTCTTGCCTTCTTTGCTCGAGTTTCTTTCTTCTAAAAGTCTGTTCTTATCAGTAGAGGTGAGTTTTATAACCTTCTTCACTTATATTGCTTATTCCAAGCTTGTTTTGCTTATGTTCTTGCTTAAAGACGAAGATCCATGCATATAGAAGTTATGCATGCTAGGGTTTTGATTTTTATGGTGTTCCCTATTCTATTTTCAGTACTATATGAACCTGTAATCATGTATACATTCTGGAAAAGGTAGAAGATGATGTAGAATAGGTTGTTCTAACAACCGATGGTGCTAAGCACCTAACAACCGACGATCCAAATTAGGATTTTCACACTATTTTCTTCACTACCACATGATTTGATGGCGATGTCATGCAATAACTGATGGTGTTTCTATCATGAAAAACTAGGGTGGTGTCCAAGGGTATCATTTTATGTTCACCCATTGGGTTAGGTTTTGGTTCAACTAGAATCGTAATGATCAATCACTAAGTACCCTAATGATTCTATTAATCAATAGTGATATTAGGTCATCACCCGATGGTAGAAATGATAGTAGTGTTGACCCTACCAACCAATGGTGACTGAAGATGTCACAACTGATGGTAGATCAGGACACTACAATTGATGTTGAGTCAAAGACTTAAATGTTTCTTCAATTCAACCCTAAACTAATGATCTCTTGGTTCAATGGACTAATGGTTGGACCTATACCCTAATTGATGATTTTGAATAATGAACCCGATGCAATGAATGAGATTGGATGCTTCAACATTAAATGGATTAGTATGAATCTCGTAGTCTTATAAGTGGTTTCTAATAATGTGAATTTGATGGTACAACACCATTGAACTTGTAGTTGTAACATACTAGATCTCAGACCCTACCCTAGAAGTTGACATTTTGGACCTAGCCAAACAAGGTTGAAGGTTAGACCTAAATAGATGTTTAGTATAACCCCAATGAGCTAATTCATGTATATATCACCTTAATGTAACCTACTGTTCTAACATTAATCTTAGGTTTATAATGGATACATAAAATATGCCACATAACTCATTTTGGTGGTAATATGAAGATAAGAAACTTAATTAGATGAATAATTTAGATAATGGGCCATTAATGGGCCATATGACATATCTCATAAAAAGAAGTCTCAAAAGTGGAAACAAACTTCAAAATCAAAATCTACATATCAAAATTTTCCTACATGTCAAATTTCATCTAATTTGGACAACCTTGAAATATTAGGATAAGTTTAGGAGAGAGAAAATGAGTAAAAGGCATAAGTAATGAATAATGTGATTATATAACTTCAAAATATGGAAATAATGGAAAATTAATATTCAACACATCAAAGATAACTTGTGGATGAAGTTTGGTCCAATTTGGATGCTGTTTGTGCAAGTTATGCAATTTTAGGTACATTCTGGACTTTTCTGCAATTTACCCAATTGGGAGGTTTTCTTTGCAAATTATCACCTGAATTTTAATAATTATATATTACCTTACCATTATTGATATTTTGAACCATAGGGATCCTAGTTGCACCTTGGTTTGAAGGTGTTTCTTTCCAAGGGCATTTTAGGGATTACTCTCTTTATAAATGAGCTTATCTTAAGAAGCTATCAACCAATGGGGTTATTTCATTGATTGGAGGTCAGTTGGGATGGCCTATAAGTGTCCATAAACTGACATTTGATATTCAAGAAGCCTCTATGAGTTGTCCTCTTGCATGGCCATGAAGTCCCTAGGCTAAGGGCACATGGAACCCCTCATGCTTGACTTCGTCCTTATCCATAAAGGTTTGCATGTCGATAGGCACCCTTAGCATTGGACACATGGAAAGTAACTTGAAACCTCGTGCTTGACTTCTTCCTTATCCATAAAGGCTTTCATGTCCATGGACACCCTTATACATGACACATGGAAAGTCTCATAGACACCTCATACTTGACCTCTTTCTTTATATAGCCATATCTACCCCTTCCCAACTCCCAATTCAAAAACTCTTTCTCTCCTTTATTTCCTCTAGCTTATAGCATCATTCATACTCTATTTTGCGATGAAGGTACTGTCCCAATGTAAAAGTAGGTTCCTACCTTGGTGAATAAGGATCCTAGGGTTCCAAATTTCTCTATTTAGGATTTCTTAAGCTCCTCCTTGGTGATTTTGACCAAAACTAGTAAGTATCCTCCTTTCCTTCCCTATTTTCATGTTTTTAGTCTTCCTTCCACCTTCCTCCAAGTTCGAACCATGGCCTTCCATGGTGAAACACCACCTAACCCATAAACATCTCATCTCCATGTTCTTTTGTTAGGGTTTTTCACCTCTAAAGTGGAGAAGGTGCTTCTTACTCGAGATAGGAGCTTTGTTGGAGAAACCAACCTCTCTAAGCTTGGAAACCTTACATATTGGACCTGTACACCTTCCCTAGAGGTTCTGTGGAGGCCTAGGCTTGGATCTAGGACTGACTTGGACTGTTTAGACTCTGAAGTTGAGGTATGATGTATCCCCTATTCTTCTATGTTAAGCAATTCACCTATGCTTATTCATTCTCTTTGTCCTATGGACATTAGCCTATACACAATGTTTTTTCTTTTTGAAAATCATGGTTCATGTGAACTACCTTATTTGATATTGATCATGTGATCATGGATATTCTTTTGAACTCTTATCTTATGCTTTGTTCATGATGGAACTCTAAAAGATGACATGTGATGTCTTTTGCCCACTTATGAGGTGGATGTATATGTTGGTCACTTATGTGGTGACTAGTTTATATATTTTGGATATACTTTCTACTTGCCTCTACATTTAACATGGTATGTGATTCAGTAGCACTAGAGTAGTAGAATTGCATTGGTTTTTATGGAAGATGTGTTATTTCCTGCCGAGCAGATGTGATATTTCCTGCTCTTTTGGGATGGAAAGGAACCTCATACCCAGGGCTAGATGTGTAATTCTTGGCCCATGTTTTATATATTTGGGAGATTGGAAGTATTCCTTTCTCTACCAGGTTTCAATTTATGAGACTTGGCCACGTTTTTGTTTATATTGTTCTAGGGCTATGTTTATCTCACATGCATGCACGTTGATGATATGGGGTGTGTGCCCTAATTCTTTACATGTGCTTGTGTGACACAATCTTTATGTTTTATTAATGGCAAGTATTCTTTTGTTATCATATGATTTTTAATTCCTTTTCTCTTGATACCCATTTGGGTGGTCCTTATCTTTTTCATGGGAAGCCTTTACACTTTGATGTCCTTTATTCAATATATTGCTCAATTTCCTATTTAGTATGCACATACCAGCCTTTGCTGATGTCATCTATTTTCTCTTCTTGTTGGGGTATGCTTCCAACCCTAGGTGAAGGACTTGGATGATAAGGCATGAAGTTTTGGACTAGCTTAAGGAGTTAAAGCTTGGAGACAAATTTGTTATGGCTTAGATTTCCTTCTACTATATCCTTATTTCGAGTGATACATGTAAACCCTTCGTGGGAGATTATGATGTTCTTTTATAACCTTGTGATAAATTGAATATAGTCAACATTTTTATTCCGATGTAATACTTTGGTTGTTTTGAATATCATTTATTGAAGTTTGAAAACTTTGCACCTATTCCAGCATACCTTTGAGTGTGTTTGGAATGGATGTTTTATTCTTCAAATTTTTAGTAAGGGGGTGATCCCGTCTCTTTGCGATAGTCTTACCTTTGTCATCATATGAATATATTTGATAAGTCACCATAACAAGTGGATGTGTAGCCTTAATGAAAAATGGCTTGTTACACCAACTCTAAATATAACTAAATAATGATGATTAGATATAATTAGACTCTTGAATGATTGATGTGACAATGTATTACACTCTCCTTGTGTTTAAACCTCAATGTAGTGCTAATTGAATATCATGGTGCCTTGCCATGTTAAAACCTATGGGATACATATATGTTGATAATCTTTTGAGCCTTGTTTAAGTCCTAGCATGATAATTATGATTTTATATGGATTATTGTGATGGTTTTAATGACTTCAGGCATGTTGAGCCTTGATTGAGGTGAAATCATTTACATGTTCCAATTAGGGTTGAAACCCTAGAATGTGGAAGGAAATGGATATCTTGGAATGGTATGATGATAACGTGGTTCATTACAATGCAATGGATGATAGCATGTGGTAAAGTGATTAAGATTTACAATTCAAATGTTTTACATCTTATGAAGTTGCAATGCTTATACACTTGATATAAATGAATTAGGGTTTGTATGTCCATTTTTATGATGAAGCATAAATTCACCCAATTTGCAATACTAATCAAGTGTAACCCTAATCATGTAGTGCCCTATGCCATAGACCCATCTGAGTGTCAGGACTTTCTAGATGGTGAAATGAGTATTCCTAAAGGAAACACGGAGCACATACTATTGAGTATGCGGGGTGCTTGTCATCCTGACTCCATATGTTTGGGAGGATGATTGTGGCCATACCTCGGTAGGCGAACAACTATGGCCATATCTCAGATATGTATATATGATGAGGTATGAGGACAACTAATGTTGTACCTCAGATGGTAGGGTTTGTATTCCCACCTCCTTTCACTAGTGTCGTGACCTGTACCAAGGATGGACTAGGCTATTAGCAGCTTGACCTGATGTGTCACAGTGGCAGACTCATACTAACCGAGGGCAGAGAAGATCTTAGGAATCCAATTCTCCTAGATCTTGTATGGCACTGATTTTGACTTAGTAGTGGTCAGTTGGGCTTGAGTGGTATTACTCAAATCCATCACCGAAATATAATAAAAGATGTAATATAAGTCGTGTAGTATATCTGCTAGGGTTATATATGTCTCATACTGGTTGAGTGACCCTTATCATGTTCTTATACTTCATACTTATTATATAGTGCAGACTTATGGAATTTGAGAAATTCTACTTTATGCTAAAGCTTATTTGCTTAACTATTCAATATATTTAAATTGCTTATTCAATACCCTATATACCCAATTTATTTATTGTTGATGAATCTGTTGTAATCAATATTTGTTGGAGAGAGTTATATTTCTTACTGTGATTGGGTCTCACCCGTGGGTCACTACATCTTTTTAGGTGGTCATCAGAAACAAGGTCAAGGTCATGTTGTGGAAGAGAACCAACATGGTGATTAATAGATTCAGAAGGTTGGTCAGTTGTAGATGTTAGTAGTAGAGTCCTAGTGTCATCCATGTACTCTCAGGTTCGGGTATGGGAAATGTTTTTTAGATGATATACTTGTATCGACACGAGATTTTAGAAGTATGCCAATGTATGTAGGTATGGAATGTACATGTAAATGCTTCTTTTGTATATAGGATGTGGATGAGGCCATTAAGCACATATGTAAATTCCTATATGATGTATGAGAATAGAAAAGATGGACCTTTATGTAAATGTTTCAAAATTGGTTTATGATGTGATATTGGTTTTAATTATTCTAAATTTTTGACTATGTGATTAATTAGAAGTTTGTCCTATTTTGTGTGTTTTCAGTAATCTCATTTAGTGTGACAAGGTGTCACAGCTGTCTTGACATTCATGACAAGGTTTTGCAATGGTGTGAAACACTCACTTAGTGCTGAATTGGGAAAAGCGTTACATGATGGCGAGTGAGAGAATAGTCTTAGGACACAAGGTGTCCAATAAAGGAATGGAGGTTGACCCAGTTAAAATTGAATTCATCTCTAAGCTGCCTCCACCATCATTTGTGAAGGGATTTAGGAGTTTTCTAGGCCATGTTGGTTTTTTTCGATGCTTTATTAAAGATTTTTCAAAGATAGCAAAACCATTTTTGGAATTTCTAGAGAAGGACGTTGAATTCAATTTTGATGATCAATGTTTAAAAGTGTTCAAGGTGTTGAAGGAGAAACTGGTCTTTGTACCTATGGTTCATGCTCCACATTGGATCCAACATTTGAGTGGATGTGCGATGCATCAGATTAGGTGGTAGGGGCTATTCTAAGACAAGAAAGGATAAAACACCCACCACTATCTACTATGAATCAAAGACCCTTAATGATTCCTAGATGAATTACACAACCACTAAAAAAGAATTGTTGACTGTAGTTTTTGCTTTTGAAAAATTTCACCAGTATTTGATAGGGGCAAGGGTCATTGTGACTGATCACCCAACAGTTAAGTATTTTTTGTAAACATAGGATGCCAAACCTAGACTGATTAGGTGGATTTTTCTACTACATGAGTTTGAAATTGAGATCGGATATAAGACTGGGATAGATAATGTGGTGGCAGATCATTCATTTAGATTGGAAATAGTGGTTGAAAAGTATCTTGTTATACCCATAGTTGAGGAGCTTCTAGATGAGCAGTTGCTTGCTATTAAAAATAAGGATCCATGGTTTCCAAATATTGTGCAATACTAAGCTTGTGGAAAGAACCCAAAATATTGGGGGTATCAATATATTTTTTCTTCATTCCTTGAGATATTATGAGTGGGACGACTCTATTTTGCTCAGACAGTGTAGGGATGGAATTTTGAGGAGTGTCCCCGAGTGTGAGATTGAGAGTATTTTGGCACATTGTCACTCCCTACCCTTGGGGGACATTACACTAGATATAGGAAATTGGTGAATGTTTTTGAAAGTGAGTTTTATTGGGCAACACTCTTTAAGGATTCTTACAATTTTTTCTTTCATTGTGATGCGTGTCAATGTGTAGGAAATATATCTAGAAGACATGAAATGTCCTTAAACATTTCTTAGGAAGTTAAAGTATTTGACTTATGGGGAATAGATTTCATGGGTCCTTTTGTGTCATCTAATTCCAATCTTTATATATTACTTGTGGTTGATTTTGTTTCTAAGTGGGTGGAAGTAATTCCAACCTGCACCAATGATGCTCATGTTGTATGCAGGTTTGTGAAAGATCACATATTTTTTACGTTTGGGGTTCCACAAGCAATGATAAGTGATGGGGGATCTCACTTCAGTAATAAGAAGTTTGGTGTGTTGTCGATCAAATATGGAGTGTGGCACAGACTAGGTACTCCATATCACCCACAAACCTAGGGGTAGGTTGAGGTGTCTAATAGGGAGATTAGGAAGAATTTGGAAAAGACAGTCTCAACCAATAGAAACAATTGGAGCTTGTAGTTAAATGATTCTTTGGGAATATAGGACAACTAATAAAACACCTATAGGAACAAATCCTTATAGGTTAGTCTATGGGAGAGGTTGCCACTTACCCGTGAAATTGGAACACAAAGCCAAGTGGACTTTAGGAAAGTTGAATTACAATCTCAATGATGTAGGAAAGAAGAGAAAGTTAGATTTGGATGAATTGGATGAGCTTATGTTTGATGCCTGAAAGCCCAAGAATCTATAAAGATAGAACTAAGAAGATACATGACCGTCATATTATACACATAAAGTTCACTCCAGGACAAAAGGTGCTTCTATTTAATTCTAGGATGAAAGTTTAATTCTAGGATGAAATTGCACCTAGGAAACTTAGGTCTAGATAGAGTGGTCCTTTTGTGGTGGTTAAGGCACCATCATGGACAAGTGTAAATTAGTAATGAAGCCAGCCATTCCTTGCAAATGGCTAGTGACTAAAACACTATTTTGGGGGATATTTGATACATGAGGAAGAGGAGTTGAAGTTCCTTGACCTTCACTGATTTTTTTGATCCAATCGTCGAGCCTAGGATGTAAAACAAGGATGCTTATTGGGAGGTAACCCATTTTTTATTTTGTATTTAGATTTTTCCTTTTACAATCATTGTTACCACACTTTATTTATCTAGTTTGCATTTAATTATATTCCATGTAAAAAGGTACCTTGATCAGTTTGGTTCAGGCAGAACAAAAGTCCATACTATCGATAAGTAACTCGGTAGTACCAATAGTTTTTAACAGGGATGACCAAAGATTTTCTCGATAGTACTGACACTAAAGTCTGTAGCACTGACTTTCTATAGAGAAGATCATATTTTACTATGTATGGCTTGGTACTATCAACCCACATGTCACTAGTATCGACACCTTAGCAAGATTCTAGTTTTGGGATACCGAGAGACCGTTTGAAAGTATCGAGATTTGTAAAGACTTGAAACTATTGACATAATTTGACAGAGGTGATAATAAATCATTTCAGTACTGCCAACATAGATATTAGTAGTACCGACATCTAGAAAACTAGAATTTGTGGGTGCATCATCAACGATCGATATTATCCCCATGTAATGGTCAATAGTACCAATCGGACATGTACTTTCATAAGTTAGTCGTACCAACAATCTTTGGTACCACCAACATAGGACAATTCTTGAAACATGACATTAAAAGACAAGAAGCGTCAGTATCAATGGTTGGTACCGACTCACATGGATCATAGGGGAGAAGTCAGTACTACCGACAATTACATCAGTACTACCAATGCAGAGCCTAAAAGGAATTCAACATATATAAAAGGAAGTGTGTGGAAGTGCTTCAATCACACCCATACCACATCCTTTACAAGTAGAAGAGTGCTAGTGCTCTTGGGCAATCAGATGCTTCACTGACACACACCTCCATATCTTTCTCGTATTGGCCTGATGGCGTCTAGGTGATCAACCTCTTCAGTGGTAGGAAACACCATGTTAGTGCCCAGTCTGACACACATAGCTCACATCAGCACCAACCACAGGATAATTTATGAATGCTCAATAAATAGAGAGCTTATCCTGACACAGTATAGAGACTATGCTTTCCTTGCCTCCATTGTCTTCACTGAGAGCCTCCTCCATGACCGTTTTGGCCAAGGCATGGTGGGTGATCACCCTTTCTTTAGTGATTCCACCTGCTAGGAAATCATCTACAAGTTCCTAGCATCTCTGGAGGTCTGTAGCACCCCCAAGCATGGGGAAGGATGGTTGAATTTCCTCCTCTTAAACACCCCTCATAACTTGATGTTGAAGAAGATGAATTCCATCTATGGGTGGCCTCTTGGAGATGTGTGCCTCACTGAAAATGATTTTTACTACTCACGGGCATGGAGGCTAATGTTAGACTTGCCAAAGGGTTACTCAATCAACTGGAAAATGAACTCTATCACTGACATCGAGCATCCATTTTCTCAGATTCTGCACCACTATCTCACCAACACAATTTTTGCTAGATCAATGCAGGGGAAGGGGAAGGTACAATAGGTGTACCTCTATGTCCTTTGGACCTTCTTTTCTTTAGGGAAGTAAAAGGTCAACCTCGGGTCCTTCTTCCTCCAATACATGTTGGTAGTCAAGCGGCAAGTGCAAAGGAAGCCCCTGATCCATTTTGGGGGGCTCATTACTCCCATTGCAATGCACTCTCCACCTCGACCTATCCACTTCCAACACCTTGAGGACTTCCTCAAAGTTGGATTTGAAGCATTTAAAGAGAGCACACATCATCACTGAGTGATATGGGAAGGTGTACGCTTGTTGTATAGTCCAAGAAAAATGGCAGGAAAGGGAACTCCTTGACCCCATATTCCACCTACATGGAATGCGACACCTAAGGTGACCAAGGGAGGATGTAATGGAGGAAGAGGCCAAAGACGATGATGTAGAGAAGGAGTAGGGAGAAGAAGAGCAGGAGGAGGCAACCATGTTGTGCACAAGGTGACGGGTCATCCACAAACGTTCCATAGGACATGGTGCCTCCAACTCTTATGCTCCACCACCTACCCAAGATGATGACCCATACTCAATGGTAGGTATGTATTGGATGTTATAGGAAATACAACAAGGAAACAACAATAGACAACAATATTGGCAGGCATCTAAGATGCCAAAGGATGGCTATACCAAAATAAATAGGCCATCTTTGAGAATGACTAACTTCTCATGCACAACCAGAAGAACATACACACATTCCTACAATGGATGGAAAACTACCGACAAACGTTCTTCAAAGCCTACTGGAGCCAAGGTTACTTTGGCAGATACCCTTAGCCTCTAGAAATGCCACAACAACTTTCGACATTTCAGGGAACTTTCTACACCCATGGCCCAACCATGCCGCAACCACCACCATTTTGATATGTACCATTGTTCCACCTCTTTGTCTGGATTTTAATGATGCAAACATGGTCAAGTTCAAGCTTAGGGGATTCTAGAACAACTCTATATTTTATTTTTATTTAGTTTTTATTATTCTGAGTTTTTTGGGATCCACATTTATCTAGTGTGATTGTGGAGCAGTAGAAGCATCATTTCAATCTTTGTCATCATAGAATGTGTTCTTCCATGTCTTTGAAATGAAAATTAAAAATTGAAAGAAAATTTGGATTTAGATTAAATTTCTTGAGTGACATCACATAGAGGAAGTGTATGGGTTAGTCAGCTTAAGGACATTAAATATGAATGGAAATCTTAATTATCCATGAATTGAGGATGATGATGGGGTTTGAGCCTGAACTGATCAAATAATTAATGAGACCTTAAATGGAGGTTTTAGAAAGAAATATTAAGGTTACCCTTTACATAGGTCAGCATTAGAGGGACACATCATAGGTTAAGAAAGGTATTGTCTCTTAATTGTGTGATTCCATCCATTTATCCATCCATTTTGATACACCACCTTAAGATGAACAAGTAACACAATTTTTTTTATTGCATTCGATGGGGATAATGTGTGACATGATAGTTAGTTCATTCTAGTGCACTAGTTACAACTAAAAAAAAAGCTCCTATTCATATCATCTAGTTGCATAAAAAATTCCATGTAGATTGCATACATTTTGCATCATTCATTTTACACCATGTATTCGTGTTTTTCTTATGAAATTACAAGTATAGGGATACACATCCATACTTCTCAAGAATAAGTTGTTAAAAAAGAACACACAAAAGAGAAGTGTGAATAGTGTAGTGAAGTCTAAACATACTCTTCAATCATGTTAAAACATGGGATAATGAAAAAAAGAAAGAATTTTTTTATAGAAATAAGGAAGTATAAAAGGATGTCCTATCTTGGTCATGAATCATTCTTCAAAAGAAGATGCAAAATGTACATGATGTATTCTTTATTTCACTTTCATTAGTTGGATGAAATTTTTAGTGCATATATCATTCCACCCACAATAGTAGGCATTACGATCCATGCATTTACTCGCCTTCACCATATAGGTTCATCATATTTTATTTTTGCATAAATGATTCAAAGTTACGTGTGATTCTTCATAATCAACATACTTCATTCCATCCATTGCTTCTATTTATAGGCCACAAATATGATTGATCTCCTCATTCATTCTCAAATGGATAGTTGCTTCTAATTAGTTGGTAGTAAGGAAAGAGCAATGTAGATAGGGAATCACATGATGCACCAAGTGAATGCCTAATTGACTATGATATTAATTTCTCTTTTGATAATGTTTCAGTGATCTAAGTATGGATCTCTATAATGAAAATTTTTGGTTACTTAAGAGTAGTTGATTGTTCAGTGGTTAGTAAAGGCCAGTTTGGGACTGTAAGATGGGGGTAGTTGAGGATGGAAATTCATATCATGTGTCATTTTGTTGACTTGTTTCAAATAGATATGAGGGTGTGTTGCTCGGGGATGAGAAACATTTAATCTTGCAGGATTTTGATGCACTGAATAATTGTCACTTTTTACGTGCTATTTTACTATGGTTTTGTGAACTTATTTCCTATTTTTGTATTTATTGTGCATGGTTTATAATTAGTAGCTTGTGACACTTATTTGCATCAAATATTCATTATTTTTACAGTTCTTGATTGATTTATCATTATTTTGGAGCTTATGTTCTTTCTTGTTTACATTTTAGGTAAATTTACAAGAAATAAATTAGCTCGGTACAACTGACATGTCTGTCGGTATTACTAACATTTGACTAAAAGGAACAGAGTTGAATCAAGAAAATTTGATAGTACTGACATAAGAATCCATACTATGACATTCTAATAGGAATGCTCAGATGGAATCTCAGTACTACCGATGCTTAGCTCGGTGATACCGACTTGTGCCGAAAATCGAATAGGGAACATCAGATAAAATCTCAATACTATTCACAAGAAACTCTTAGTATTGAAAACTACAAGGGATCACAAATAATCGAAGGTGTCACTACTACCTACATCCGGTCGACAGTATTGACTTGATGTGATCAGGCCAAATTGAAAATCACAGTTAATACAATGGTCGGGACATAATGACGCCCTAAGTCACTTCTATGACTAAGGGAGAGTGCGGTCAGAACCAGGTATCATGTTATTTTCCATTGCATGAAATCGAGAATTGAGAGAGAAGAAAAGAGAGAAGAAAGCCATGTTTTGAGAGATATGGGCTCCTCCAATGGACGGATTTGTATCCAGAGGTTAGCAAAATGACACCTTCAAGAGAAGGAATCATACAGACCATCTTCCTCAGGGGTAGCTTTAGTTTTCTAATGTTTCTCACATTTTTCTCTGCTTCTCCCATATATTTGACTATAGAAATCATGCAGGACTAATCCTCTTAGTTCCTTAGGACACGGGAGTAGCCCAATTTTATGTTGTAATTGACAATTATGAATTGATATACATATTTCTTTTAATTGTTGGACATGACTCTATGATTGCTTTATGAATTGTCTGTGCCTGATCACATAGGTGATTTCTTAGACTGTTATTTACTTCGAGAGAGGAATTAAGGGTTGGAAAGGTTATAGAGATACATAACTTAGATCGTGCTTCTAGATAAGGCTATGACTATGAAATGAATAACCCAGAGAAGTCATTAAAGCACCTAACTAATAATTAAATCACCACGAGAGTGGGATTTGTACTAGTTTGGGTAGTGAATTATGTTACAAGAGCATGTAATTCTTGCTACATGTCCCGTGGTCCATGGTTCGGAGAGATAAATGTTAATAAAATTATGTTAATTCCAAGGTTAATTGTGGTGAAACCATAATTCTAAGAAATTTATCCAATTGTGATCACAATCAGTAATTTTAGTTTTACTTCCTTCAATTTAGTCATTTAATCACTCAATCACTCTTTCTAGGCCTAGCTGATTAGGTTATCATTAGTAATTGTCTCTAAATACAAACTTTTCTCATGTTCAATATTTGGGTCTCTTTGGGCCTATATTATATTGATACGTGCATTTGCGTTTCATATATGTGTAAAACTTGCATCAAGGGGCAGAGGAGAAATAGGGAAGACCATGGAAAAACCATCAGAGGTTTGGAAAAAACACTAAACCAACAAAACTCAATGTTTCCTGCGGTCAATATTGTAATACGACACTGACGAGGGTAGAGTATGAATAAGTCAATGGTCGTATTACTGAATTAAATCTGTGCAATTGATGGATCCAGAAACATATATGAAGTAAGCGGGAAAAAGGATTACCATTTGAAAGTGGGAAGTTGCCTCTTCTAAAAGTTCTGGCAGGTGATCCTGATTGGAACATGGTCGTCATCTTTGGGCAAGGGGATCAAAACACGGCCATAGACTGCCATAAGGACGGACGAGAGAGATGAGGTTGGCAAGTAGACAGATTGAATGCAAAATGATACTTGCTTCGTGTTTCTGGGTTGGTTTTGATTGATTCCGTCAGGTCCCTTATATAAGCGGGTGTTTAAGGATCGTCATATGTTGAGAGAGTCTAATGGATGAAGAAAAGGAGCAAGTTGATTGCTTCAACACGCTGAGTCCAAATGGAACAGGGACCCCCTAGTTTATATTGTCTAGGCATGGAGTCTCGTATCACTTAGGGTCTTTGGACTCAAAATTCATTGGTGAAGATGAAAGGTGGTATCAAGATTCATCATACTAACTTGAGACGGGGAAGGAGAGATTCTGTGTTTCTATGGAGTCCTTCTCACCCTCGAGAGTCAAATGAAAGGGGATATTGTTTCCCCGGTCTATGGATGACTCCGAGTCGAGAGTACGAATCAAACACGTGACATCTATTTAAAACATGACATAGGATTATCATCAAATATTTGGTTAAAATCAAAGGCAAACTATATGGGAAACTTTCCAAAATTGATTAGGTCAGATTGACTTCAAATTTGATACATAGGTGTATATTATAACCTTCAACATTTTTCTTTAGTTAGTTATCCAATTTGATGATGAAAAATGAAATATTCCTATAATGTTATTGGTGTCACTTATGCATGTTTAACATTTTATGATTGGTTCCCAAGTGGTGTAACTCTCCACTAATGGTAAATTAGAGTTTTCCTTAGTTGTATTTAATCTATTTGATAAAATTAGGTCAATTAGGTCTCACATAGTGTTGAAGAGAGAAAATACATAATATTGAAACTTTGGTTAATTTGAATATTCTTTAGATTAAATGACATTTATTGACATCATCAGTAAAATAGGAAGAGAGAGAAATTATGTTATATATCTTTTGTACTATTCAAATGTACAATACTTTACTTGGTTATTGGTGTCACTTCTGCATATTTAATAAATTATGATTGGTTCCCAAGTGATGTAATCTCCATTAATGGTCATTTAGGGTTTACCTTAGTGTGTTTACTCTATTTGATGAAATTAGGTCAATTAGGGCTCATGTGGTGATGAAGCTACATTAATAAGAGAGAAAATACATCATATTTAACTTTGGTTTATTTGAATATTCTTATATATTAAAAGACATTTATTTACATCATCATCAATATAGGAAAAGAGAGAAATTATGTTACTCATCTTTTGTACTAATCAAATGTACAATACTTCACTTGGTTTATTCACATTGAGTTCTAACAAGTTGGATTTATTTAGTTTAAAATATTAATTAAGGACTCATGTGTCATTATTTTTGGAAGTATTGGATTCTTGGGATGTTACATGGAATGTGCATCATTTTCCTTTGACTTGCCATTTCAACCATACTAAAAAAATTAATTTGATCAAATCACAAAAACAAACTAGATCATGTAAGTAGAATTTTATATATATTGTGGAATATAAATATCTTTCAGAAATGACACAAATATCCTTTATGTCTAACTTGTGATACAACCATATCCAACCACCTAATTTAAATTCACATATTTTTTGTTGCAAAATTTCATTATTAAAGAAATGGTTTCTTTCCATAAAAAAACAAAAAAGATAACAACAAAGATACAAACAATATCTAGCATAATGTTTGAGTTCTTTCTTCAGAAACTATATTAAATGATTCAAGGTTACATAAAGCAGGAACAACTTGTTACTCCTAATAGTAAGAAGGTGTTATCATTAGCCTTTTGAATAAATAAGTTGTCGTTTGTATAGACTGCACAAGATAGTAGTTTAGAAATATCACGGTCAGTAAGATGTCATTATTTTGTTATATGAATTCAGTATTATTAATGCCACTTTACGGACGTAATCATCATATAAAGGTATGTGAGAATGACAACATGATTGAGGCAATTTACTATATTCTAGGTATGTGAGAATGACGACATGATTGAGGGAACTTATTATATTCTTGTAGCTTGGGTTACTCATCAATTTTGTGCAATCAATTGTTTTGCGTATCTTATATCAATAAGATGACTCTTAACAGTTGGAAGAAATGTGTAGAAAATAAACAGAAAAGATTAAGTAGACTTTGCCTTAATATTTTATATATCCAAATTCTTAATATAAGCATATGTTATTGTTTCAATTTCATTAATGTCATATTTCAAATTCAATCTAAAATATAATAGAATAATTAAGCTATCACAATACATGCAGTCATATCTCTATCAAAATGATGAGTGTCCAAACTATATCTATTGAACCATACATATACAAAAAAATAATTTCAAAAGAAAATACAAATTCAAACAAAACTCATGAGGAGCATAAGACCTTTGTGGACATATTTTATTCTAACTTTAACAATAAATTTCAACTCTGGTGTAAATCTTCCCAACTCTCTGATAACCACTAAAATATATAATTTTTTTACCATACTATCTTCGCAATCACTACATCATTGGATAAGAAATATACGTACAAATTAGACTACTACAACAAACAATTTGTAGTCATTACACAATCATTAAAGTACCAAAAGAGATCAAGATGACATATTCTGAATATTCACTCATAATTATTTATTTAAATATCTTCCACACTAACTAACACCATTCTTCGACAATCGACCTTAATTCGGCAACAATAATCAATCTCATCAAAGCCTCGTAATTGCTACACAAAGATTAGTAGGAGAAACTCAATGCGAGGAGGTTGGCCTTGATAAATACGATGTCGACTTGATCAAAGAGATAATTATGAAACTGAACTTTATGGTCTATCATGTCATCTTATCGAGACTCTATCTCAATAGATTTTAGAAGCAAATTTAATAGTCCAAGCCCAATAGAAACATCTTTTATGCCATTTTAGTATCTATTCAAGGCATCACAACCTACTCACTCATGATCCTATTGTCATACTTTGGTGATAGCAAAAGATTTACCCAATATTTATAACCTACCTTCCACACCACTCACTTCAACTCTTCCCCGAATAGATAAAACCATTACGCATAATGAGGATGATGTTATCTATTCAAATGACATTATTTTACTTATAGACACCCTATGAAAAAATAACAATGCGAAAAATCATACATATCTTATTCCGTAACTAAAAAATGTCTTGTTTATTGAAATTGAAGTACATATTATGATTGAATGTGAAACAACCAACTTTATGTAAAAATATCTAAATTTTTAAATACCACATATGGCATGGTCACTAAAAGAATTAGTCTATTAGTTTTTGTCACAAAATTATTTTCTTTACATATTGACATGCATGTATATGTTTGATGGTATTGTCTTCAACTTGCATGAAGGTCGATAAATGAACATTTTTGGATACTCTTATTAAGAAAGAATATTCAAATTTAGTATGATGAGAAACTTCAAAGCATAACATGTTAAAACTTTTGAAGTATCTATATATAGTACTAGGTTTTCTTCTAGGTATTTATAAACAGTGCTCTTTCTATATATATGGTGTGAGCTATTGCTTTGGATAATACTCTTACATGTCTTCAAGATGATAAGTCAGAGATGAATCACAAATATTAAAATCGGGTTTTTACAAAAGAAAAATAAAGATCAAAACCAACATGCTATTTGAATGTTCAATGATGAAAAAAAAGGGAACAACTTGTTCATAAGAGAAAAAGATTGAACAGTTTTAAACTCAAGAGAAAGGAAAAGAATCACAAAAATAAAGATGAAACTACATAATTTTTAAAACATTATGTTTTCATATTTTTAGTAGGCTAAGTTTTATATCAATTTCATAGATTAAATTTTTCTCCACAATGACAATTTATTTAATGCATTCATGAAATAAAAGTGGCATGTAAAAAGCATGTAAAATTTACTAGTAGTTTAATGAAATGGCAAGATATCTTGTTTACTAATTTTACTACAAATTAAAACAAACATACTCTAGTTATCAATTTCTAGTTTATGTATAATCAAATTAGTATCTGTGATATAATTTCATTCCATGTATTTGTTATTATTATCATCATATAGATTATTTTTTATGTTCAATGTAGCATATTGTGTATTTTTAGTAGTATATGTATTGTTTTCATTTCAATTGTTGTGCATTTTTATGTATTTCTTAAATATATACATTTCATTTTACTTTTATTATATTTTCATTTTATTTTCTTATTATCATTGTGCTTATAAATACTATTTTTGTGTGTTTGTGTTGTATTACTTATCTTTAGTTTATTGTTCCTAATTTTAGTTTTCAGTATTGCATATTTTGTATGTATTCATTTAATATATACTATATTTCTACACTTTAGGAATTGTAGTTACTACTTATATATATTATTAGCTACATCTATCAATACTATGTATTAATGAACTATTACATCTTTCTATTCTTATTCAAGTTTTATGTTTTATGTAATTTACAATTTATTAATTATTAGTGGTTTAAAAATTCAAAATATATAATACACAAACATATTACATGGTATCCTTACAAAAAACATAAAGAGCAATGCATCCCAGTCATGGCACACTACTCCACGTGGGGTCAATGGATCACCACCAGTGATACATTGCTTTTAAAGAGACAATGCGTACCATTGGAATGTATTGGTTTGTAAAAGAGACATTTTGATCTATTATATCTTAACCACGACATATTAGTGGCGAAAGTTTTGAAAATTATAATTTTTATATTTTGCCTTTTAGAAAATATGAAGCATTATTCCCTTCTCAATCAATGGCTAAGAAGGCATGCATCTATTGTGAGTTGGGAAATAGATTTTTCTTTTTGGAAGGCCAAATGCCAAATGTCAAATTATAATGTGTTATCCCACATTTTCAGACAGGAGGTGGGAGAAAATAATGAAGAACATTGATGAGAGAGTTACCAATAGGGCTCCAGGCGATCACGTTCTTCTCGTATTATCTGGTGTAAAAGTAATGTTGCATCTATAAGTCAAATGTCTCCATTAATATTAAATTTAGTTTTTACTTTGTTGGGACATCCATTAAGTACATTGTCACATAAGAATGGTGGATGGAGAATATTGACCCCTAAGCTCCATTACATTGTGTGCTCAATTGCAGTATGTCAACTAGATTTGACACTATTGTAAATCTTGTGTCCCCATATTTTGAATATGTGATGTAGGTGTGTCAATGATCATTGGTATTGACTTGAACCCAAATACATTCGAGGAAGGTATGCATTGAAACATCAACTGCTACCTTTCTGTACTTAATTTGACACCATATGTATAGTTTGCTTATCAATCAAATCTATGTGCCGCGACCTAAAATTCATTTGTTTGATTTTATGAACCAAAAGTCCTTCAAGAAGCATGTCTAGAAGGTTCTTTCTGAACGAACTAGCGGTTGTGTTGACTGAGCTGTACCATCCAATGACAATATCTCCATGATCTCTATATTTGAATGTGTCCTGGAGTGAAAGTACAATTCTCATCCGTTCACTACTCTATTGCTTGTAATCGTATTGCCCTTTTTTATGAACAATTATATGTTGAACTGTGTTTTATCTTGTCTCAGTAATATTATAACATAGAACAATCACAATGTGAAGAGAAAATCATGATACCATGTTGGATTCTGCTTGTGTATGCTTCATTATAAATGACATACAAGTGAAATGTATGAGCATAATCAAATTAGATTATTGCGATGTATGATAAACGATATAAAATATCAACTTATATTTTTGAATATTTATCTAAATGTATGATAGTCTAATAGGTAATATATGCATTTCATGACGCTACAAATTATGTATGCATTATCGTAGCTAAATTCATCAAGATTTTGAACTTTAAAATTAATGTACGTTTGCATGATGAACTTACTGATAAAGTTTGATGCAATATTAGTTAAGTTAGATTCAATAGTAAGAAAATTAAACAAACTTTCAATATTTCATTTGGCACAATCTAAAGGGAATGCAGTCAGAAAATAGATAGACGGTTGCAATCAATGATTTTTGTTGCATCAAGTTATAATACGGACACAAGATTACTTATTATATGATCATCCAATTTTTTGAAACCAAACTATCTCTACTACTATAACACATTTGATCATCGTAATAATTATAACTAGGGTTGTAAATGGATATGGGTATACCCGCATACCCTTAAACTCATACCCTCTATACCCGTCATGGGTATAAATTTTTATAACCACATAACCGATTACCCTTATACCCATGTATCCGCCTCTCACTGGATAAGGTTATGGTTATGTATGTACCCATACCCTGTATACCCATATACCCATTTAATTATATTTTTATATAAAAATTTATATTAGAATGTAATAGTGCATATTTTGTAAGTATAAGTACCTGAAAGTAGTGTAAGTTATATTAGAATGTAATGCTCTATAATAACCAGTGTGAAGGTAAGACAACATGATGTCTAAAATCAATCATTGACTTTATTATTCTATTAATAATGTAGTAAAACTTTGTATTATTCCCTAATATAGTCAACAATCATCATTTTTTTATATTTTGATTTAGCTCTATCAACATGTTACTCTTGATTGTCCTTTATAAGATGACATATTATTTACTTATCACCTTATATATTCATAAAAAATAGAATGAATTTGATGTCATACTATATCTATATCAATATCACTTAATTAGTTTATTGTTTGTTGTACCTAAATTTTATGATGTGTTATTGTAGCAAGTTTATTCATAATCATATACCCAGTTACCCATCCAATACCCAATGGTTACGTGGGTATGGGTATGGTGCAGGTATAGTTTTTGAAAAAGCAGGTATATACCCATACCCATACCCGCTTAACTAAACAGTTTCGGTTATGGATATGACCATAACCACACCATACCCTACCCAGTTACAGCCCTAATTATAACGCAACAATTTTCCTGTTAAATACTTATTATCTATTAGAGTATACTATTTCCTTTATTTTCTATACGGACATAGTTTGTTACCATTTTAATTTTTCCTCTTCTAATTCCACAAATTGCAAAGATCGCCAACCAAACGTGAAGTTGACCGCGTCAAAGGGGCTCCAGTTGTGAAACTAAGAATTTTGGTCAGAGCAGGCAACATACAAAGTGACCGTTCAAACTAATTAGATCCTAAAAAGTCTGAAAACCCATTTGACGGCTACTTATCCTACATACTAGTAAATTATAAAATAGAAGAAAAAGATGCCAGAGACATTAAGTTGTCCTCAATGAGTAGACATTCCTTGAAACCAACTCATCGTAAAATAATTATTTTTTCAATGTCAGAACCAGATAATCAATAAGTCCAACGTCCTCCATCTTATACATATGCGACTCTTAATAATGTTCATAGCTAGAAAAATGTTTTCCACTATAACTGTTGCAATCAAAGAGGTAGATTCAACTTCAAAAACTTAAATTCCAAAAACAAAAAATCTATCTCTCTTAATCTCAACTAGTTTTGTGAAAGTTTGTAGATTTCTTTAAATTCTGAAAAGTCCCCCAAAAATTGAACACTAGAATATATATATTTAGCTGTGTATCAAGTGTTCTAAGATCTATTCAAAAAAATGAAAAAGCACCATTTGTATACCTTAGACAACTCTATCGTCCTAGTTGTGACCATCTTTAACAAATAGACTTTACATAGTAAAATTTTATATGCATTATAGATAACATAAATTAACAAATAAATGTAAATATAGTCTATGCATCTTTATAAGACAATGCATTGAGGAAAAAAATACTATATACACCAAGGAATGTCGATTCATACTTAATTGTCATGACTAAGGCCGGGAGATGAACTATGGATTGTGTGCAGTTGAGGATAAGCATGCATCCTACACCAATGCTGCTCCAACAAAGATAAACCACACATTATCATCACAAGCTGCAATTTTTGCATTGGGGTGGAGATAACCGTGAACATGGTATATTAAACTATTCGTTTGAAAGTTAATTTGTCAACTTAGAATTGTTATATTTGAACCATCTATGTTTTATATATGAGAATCGGGAACTGGCTATGCACATACCTATTCAGAAAGCAGAAACCTTGACACCATTGGCCCCAGACTATTTACGAACAATAAAAAATGAAACTGATAGTGTACGAATGATCAGTCACATTTTCCAAGAGCAATTTGAAAACGGCCATTTATTACTTACGGAATACACACCCACAAATAAGGTTTTGTTTGACTAAAGCAAATCAAGAAATAGATTTGTAACGTATAGCGAACGGACGCGAACTGGGAAGACCGGCAAATGTAATACGCAAGGTAAGGCACTCTGGTAACGGCTCATATTTTCTGTATTCGGGATAATATGCTCCACACATTCCGGCCACACACTTTGTGATGAGACCCATAAACTAAAGGACCAGATGTTGTGGAACAGAAGTTGAGACAGATGTTGGGTACAAAAGATTTAGAGGTTAGGTAACTGATTTTATCTGGAGACGACAACCCCTGGGACAGTACATTTGCTCTGCTGTTGCTCCCCACACTCTCCATATTTAAGTTTCCATCCTTATATTATCTTTCTTCACACTATCCATAATTTATTTATTATCCTAAATATTTTCTTCAATGTCATCTCTCCTAATAAAACAATCAATCCATCTAACTCAACAGAGGAATATATTTTCTTAAACTTATTTCCTCTGACCTCAACAATTTCTCAAAGCACTCTATACTTATCCATTAATATCAAATTCAGATTCAATAATAACACCATAAAGATAAAACATTTAAGAGTTCATCAATGATTTCATCAAGTTACTCTTCTTCTCCAACCGTGTGAAGTTACTATATAATTATAATAACATACATGTAATACATTTAATACTCATCAATTATGCACCAAGTTTCGCTCTTCAAGTGTCACTCTAACAAGCTCATATTGTATTCTCAATCCAAAGTCTAACTGAACATGAGGCACTACATATATAAAAAATTAATGTGAATGATTAACTTTGTGTATCTACATACTATAAAAGTGTACGACTACTATATCCAATAAGGTAGTTGAAACCAATATAGTGAAAACAAGAGGACTACAAGAGATGTTTATGAAGTCGAAGCCTTCACTAAAAGTTTATATGCTCATTTGCTGACTCAACAATGCATTTTACCACTTTTTGCCAAAATTATTAAAATGAATCATGAAATATTAATAAGTTGCTTTTATATTTGAAAAGATAGCCATGTATAAAAAACAAATTAAACTATTTACTTGTGAAATTATGCATCCTTTGAGAAACATCCTAAAACATATTCTGTTTAACTTATTCAATGAGGAAATCAAACATTATTATTTCTTCATCACAAGTAATCGTCTAAATGTTGACCTCCATGTTTTCACTTGCTTTGAAAACAAAATATAATAACATGTTTACTTTGGTGGTTTGTGTTTATCTTAGTTATCAAAAAATTATATTTGCATTTTATGATGCTTCAAATTATATAAGTGGACCTTGATTGAAATTGTTAAGATTTTGAAATGTATAATACTAATGTATATTTAGAGGATGGATACACTAAAAAAGTTTGATACAATATTAGTTAATAAAGATTCAAGAATAAGTCAATTAAACATACTTTCAACATTGCATTTGAAAAAACATACAAGAAAGGAAGCCATCAATAGATCGACAGGCACAACTAAATAAATTTTGTTTTATATACGGATAAATTGCATTACAATATGTGTATCTTCCTTATTTTAATAAATACATCATGGCATTTTAAAAACTAAAAAATTATACATGCTTAGTCAATTTTATAAATAAATAAATATATATATAGCTAAAAGAGTTGTGTACGTGAGTACATGTAATTTATGTGTATTCACCTTCATTTATGATGATGTAAAATTTTACTGAATAATCCAACCTTGTGGATGTAAAATATGCCCTTTAGATAAGACGTATACAAAAAATCACCACAATCGAATATTCATAGGTCATCTAAGGAAAGACAATGTATATATTCTAATCAACGGTAAGTTGTAGAAATTATATAAACTATTGAATGATATATTATTATATCTCATGATCTATGTGAGATATGGTTATAATTTTTTAAATACATCTAATCTATATACTGTTGAATCAAATCATATGGTTAGATTTTATCAACATACTCTACATGTGCTATTTTAATGACCGATACACATATGTTATATGTACCAACCGACATACACTAATATATATATATATATATATATATATATATATATATATATATATGGGTTAATACTTACTACCCGCGTGGGAAACCAGCTAAACTACCCGCATCTAAGTAGCGGTGGCATCTTTTGTAAATAATAATGTGTTGTCCTTTTTGTGTAGGCTGAAGCGGTGACATTCACTTGTAATTATGACAAATATTTTATAGGGGGACGGAACGGTGGTGAATGGATATCGTGAGGGCTAAATAATTTTGGTCTTGGGCACCTTGAACGGCACCAGCCTGACATCCACGTGCATCGCATCCTCATTGTAGTCCAGCCACACCTGCATCCTGTCTCCGCTACTGAGGCTGAGGTTCTGGAACCCTCCGCCACTAGTGTCATTAGTATCATCCGTGTAGTACCCCGCGTGAGTGGCGTGGACGGAGACGAGGCCATTGACATCGATTCCGACATGGTTGTCGTTGATGTCGTGGAGCTCAGGGTTGAGTATGGTGTCCAGCTCGACGGAGAAGATGTGGTTGGCCGGATCACCGTTGTTGGTGCAATTGAAGACACTGAGCTACTCCTCGACGGTGGCGGTGCAGATGAAGTCGAGGGTAGGGGTGAGGAGCAGCACGATCCCGTGCCCGCTGATCTGTGTGTAGCGGATTGCAAAGACAAAGGTGGTGGAGAAGAGGATCATGAGGTGGAGTTGAGGCAGATCGGGGTGGAATAGAAGGTGTGACCACTCTTGAGCTTAGTGGCGTTGCTGAGCTGCAGGACACCTTCCGGCGTCACCTCTGCCATGACGTTCAGGGTGAGGTTGGCACCATGGAACCCGTTGTTGAAGGTGAATCTGGCGCCATCGGCCATAGCAGCCGAAATGGGACCGTGGCGGAGGATGAGGCATAGTGGGAGAAGTGGTAACAGAAGGAAAGCGGCAGGAGGAGGTGGAGGTTTTGCGAACATGGTGGAGGTGGGTAGTGTAGGTAGATAGTTGTTCCGTGACAGCGGTCCATGGAGTAATGACTAGCTGCGCAAAGTGGTACCAGGATCATCACCATCTTGACTAGCTAGCTCTCTGTTGTTGGAAATATTCTTTGTGTGTTGACAGATGCGACCCTCCCACTAGCCGGGTTGTGGTTTTGTGCGACTTCTTTCAACCTAAAGATAGCGAGTGAGATTAACTTAGCATATATAGTTCTATATGGATAATAAGTTTATGCTACAGAACTGTATTTGGGATTTGTTCTTTGTTAGATAAAAGCATGTGTAGGTACAAAAGAAGCCACAAAATTAAAGTGAATTTCAACTAGTAATGCATACAGTACAGATCCTCTGTCCTGTAATAACCAAGTGTCATCTGTAATATAGATAGTCACATTGTAATAGGCAAGAGGCAACCATAATGTAAGTGACACTTTTGTAATATGGATAGTCATATTGTAATAAGCAAGTGTCATATATAATATAGACAGTCATGTTGTAATAGGCAAGAGTCAACCATAATGTAGGTGACAATTTTGTAATATGGATGCTCATATTGTAATAAGTAAGTGTCATCTGTAATATGGACAGTCGCATTATAATAGGCAAGAACCAACCGTGATGTAGGTGACAGTTTGTTATATGGATAGTCATATTGTAATAAGAAAGTGTCATTGGTAATATGGACATTCACATTGTAATAGGCAAGAACCAACCGTAATGTAGGTGAAAGTTTTGTAGTATGGATACTGATATTGTAATAGGTAAGTGTCATCTGTAATATGGACACTCACATTATAATAGGCAAGAGCCAACCGTAATGTAGGTGACCGTTTTGTAATATGGATACTCATATTGTAATAAGCAAGTGTCATTTGTAATATAGACAGTCACATTGTAATAGGCAAGAGCCAACCATAATGTAGGTGACAGTTTGTAATATGGATAGTCATATTGTAATAAGCAAGTGTCTATGTAATATGGACATTCACATTATAATAGGTAAGAGCCAATTGTAATGTACATGATAGTTTTGTAATATGGATACTCATATTATAATAAGTGAGTGTCATATGTAATATGGACAATCACAATGTAATAGGCAAGAGCCAATTGTAATATATGTGACAGTTTGTAGTATGGAAAGTCATATTATAATAACCAAGTGTCATATGTAATATGGACATTCACATTATAATAGGCAAGAACCAACTGTAATGTAGTGATAGTTTTATAATTTAGAATAATTATATAATATTATACTGCACAGTAGATGCATTCTAATAAAAACCAATTTGGTCTAGATCCTATAATTTGCTCATAAAGTTATTATATATTAAAGTGAGGAGTTCAACTGGGGACGATGAACACATTTCAGCAATATATGATACATAAATTTTAAGTTTAATGGAAGTTTGATTTCTGGAACATTTACATATACAAGACACAGACGGCAAACAACTTTACAACATAATAAGATATTATGCCAAGTTATCTATGCCGCATCTCACACACATTTCTATAAATAGGAGTACGGTGGTATAATTCTCGATGTGATCAACTAGTTTGTCATAATTAACGTCTAACATATCTTTAGTAATATATATGTACATCAGCATCGATTGATTACTGACCACTTGCATTGGACTATCTATGTCTATAGAGGCACTGTCAAATGACAACAATGCTTATTGAGCTTGTGTTGTTTGATCCGTGAAGTTGGCACCACGTAGTTGAACCCAGACAGGAGGATCTTACATACGACCCGGAGACATAGGAAGGAACAACAAGAAGCAGATCGAACACACATGTTAAAGGGGGGTCCAGATACGTAACGGAAGAACTGACTCAACGGGTGAGACATCCATCCGCTGCCTATAGTCCTAATCACTTACATCACCCTCACAGAGCAACCACTTATATATTGTAATAAGAGACTATCATGACTTATGATGTACTTATCCAAATATAAGGTTAGTCACTGCCCCACCCACCACCACATCCTCCTCAAAATGCAGCGGCAAAAGATTTGATAATTACAAATAAATGTCACCGCTTTCCAGCCAAATAACAAATGAGCCGACAACATAGTATTTACGACATTTGCCACCGCTACTTAGCATGGGTAGTAATATTTAGGCACAAGTAACTTTGCTTCGCTACCCGTGTGGGCAGCAAGCGAACTCCCTATATATATATAAATATATATATATATATATATATATATATATATATATATATATATATATATATATAGAGAGAGAGAGAGAGAGAGAGAATTAAGTTGGAATACACTTGATTGTATCAAAGATGCTATAGACCTCAAACATTATCCATAATGAAGTAATTATTTTGGAAATCTAAACATTGATCTTCTTAAATATCTTATGAACATATTATATAATAAGTTGAAGTTGATTTGAGCATTTATAGGTCATGCATTTAAAAGATACAAAAACATGCATTTCAAATTAGTTATGCAAGTCAATTTTGTTGTTCTTAGTGAATGACTCACACTCATTCAAATGGGATCAAATTTTGTATGTGATCTATTATTGTTATAACAATGAAGGTCAATAGATTAGATTTTGCAGGTAAATGATCTAGATAGGAAAACTAGATAGGAAAACACCATTGGGGTGTACGGTGTGATTTATACACTCTAGTGTATTCTAGTCATGTCATCATCGTGGCTTGAACATGAGACCTCTTGGTACCAAACTGAGGATCTGAAATGACACATCTTACATATTGAAGTTTAAAATACACTATGTTTATATTATGAAATTATATTTACTAATTATGTACTCATTCTTTGTTCAAATTATACTATCATCACTGCCATAACATATTTGATTCCAGCAAATAATTTTAATTTTTTTTGTTTTCTCTCAAACTTATCTTTCCAACCAGAGGATAATTTTTAGATTCTATACATGGAAATATATCCTTACCATTTTCATTTTTCTTCTTTTCCAATTGATCACACTCTAAACACGACCCATCAATCCCAAAGATCACCTTGTTAAATCGACTACTTGCACCTCACTAAGCTCCATTTCATTCTCTTCTCATCTTTAATCATTATTGATGGTCTTAAATACACATTTCGTTATCTTGTCATTTTTAAGTATCATTGATTGCCTTACACACTCTCCATATTTAACGTGGAATCCTTGGATTCTCTTTCCTCATGTTGTGATTATTTACATTGTCATCCCAAATGTGTTCTAAATGCCATCTCTCAACATGAAAATATCCATCCATCTAACATTACATACGAATATATTCCTTAAGATTATTTCCTTTGACCTCAACCTTTCTCCAAGCACTCTTGTCTTATCCAATGATATCACATTGCTATTCTTTAATAGAAACATAAAAATAATGCATTTTAACATTCATTAACTATTCACTCATTTTTCTCTTCAAGTCACTCGAATTAAAACACATTATATTCTAAATCCAAAACCTAATTGAAAATAAAAGAAATGAATATGATGACTAGCATTATATATTTACAAATCATAAAGTATATATGATTTTTGTGTTGTATAAGATAATTGAAACCACATTTAATGAAATTAGAAATGTTATACAATATTTAAGAAATCAAGAAACCTATTTTTTGTTGACTCAACAATGACTTACGATATTTAATTTTTTGTTAATTTATTTCACAAGATTCATAAAATAAAAATAGGTTAGTTGTATAACTTAAAAGATAAATATATTTAATAAAATCTATAATAAACGTAGATTTCATGATTTTTCTTCATATAAGAAATATTTTAAATATTCTTTTGTTTGAATTGTTCAAATGAGGAATGCAGACATTATTATTTCTTCCTCTAAATGTTGACAAGGATGTTTTCACTTGCTTTGGAAACAAAGAAGAACAAGAGGTTTAATCCAGCTCTTTTGGTCTATTTTAATAGTATAACAAATTCATTTCATGATACTACAAATTATATATGTGGATATATTTCCTAACCATTTTCATTTTTCTACTTCATCTAATTTCTTACATTCCAAAGATGAGCCATTAAAACCAAATATGACCTTATTAAACCCAATACTTTATCCTCACAACATTTTGTCTCATTTTAAATACCCTTTGTTGTCTTTCCATACACTCTCCATATTGAACATTCCATCCTTTGATTTTCTTTCCTCACACTACCCATATTTCAATTCTCATCTACTTAATTTCATTACGTGAAATAATAATAATCAATACATCCAACTTAGGAAATGAATTAGTTTCCTAAAGATTTTTCCTTCTGATATCAATGTTTTTCAATGCAGTATTCTCTTTTCCAATAAGATCACATTATTATTCAATACTGAAAAACATAAAAATAATCCATTTCAAAATTCATCAAGGATCCCGTCAAGTTTGCATCTCCAAGTGTCACTCTACTTAATATATCATATTTCCATCCAAAAATTAGTTAAGAATGAGATACTAGAAATATAATAAATAACGTGAATGTGTATATATATGTATATATGAGTACCTTGTATAAGTATTATTAAGAATACATGTAAGAACTAGAATGGATGAATGATATAATCACCTTATTTTATTCGAAGTCAAGTGAAGAAATCCATAGATGAAATTCAAGAGTCCGACTCAACAAAGGAATAAGATGTTGTATTGGTATAGGTCTTATAAGACAAAGATGGATGTTGATTTCAGAATGTTCTGATATGGAGTATCTCTCCTCAATAACTAACATGTCCAACACTTTATTTATTTCTTGTTTCTTAATTGTAAATGACACAATACTAGAATCTATTAGTTGTTGTTTGTAAATGATGATCCTACTCTAAAATTTGGGTGTGTCTTTTATTAAAAGGTTAATCCTTTTCCAAAGATAAACTTATAAGATTGGTATATTCCATAATGTATAAGATTAGTATATTCCAAAACTTATAAGATTGGTATATTCCATCTTTATTAAAAGAAAAATAGTTATGAAAAATATAATATTTGTATATTACATTAGTGTATTCAATAAGATAGTTGGAAGAACACTGCCTCCAACATGAGGGGTTATGACATGTTGTGGGGTCTTGTACAAAATTTTCTCCGTGCTCTTAGATAAGAGACTCAAAAGAGAGCTACTATTCTTGTCTCACACAATCAAGGGGCCTTCATCTTGGGATGTGAAAACTCTGACGGTACAACACTCATGGAAAAATCCTTAATGGCTTTGACAATAAATGAGTGAGGCCACAATATTAAATAAAACTTGAATCTCAATGTCCTTTTCCATGTCTCCTAGGAAGACCCTTGGGACATCCGCTAAAGATATAGTTTCAATCAGATACGATCATATAAATCAAGGAATGTGTGCAATCAGGCCTTTTTTGAGTATTGGTCAATGGTTACCTGGAAAGTCACTTCATGGTAATCATGGCCTACGGGTAATAGGGACACTGTCATTTCTCTTATTCACCCATGTGATGGAGTACCTCCCTCTCATGATTCTAGATTGTGAAAGGAAGGGCCACATAAAGCCTTTTAAAGTAAGAGGGATAACAATTCTCACCTACTTGACCTTTGCATATGACATTATGATTTTCCTTGATGGAAGGGTCACACACTTGCACACAATGACTGACACACTCCTATAATTTTGGTGATGTAGTGAACTACATGTCAGCTAACCAAATTTATCAATATTTTTGTCAAAAGTTGCAATGTTATTATTAGACGTTTTTGAGAATTTGCTTGGGATGTCTGCCCATTTTCTACCTTGTAACTATATGGGCTTATCACTCTTAGTTATAGTGATTTACTATGGTGTGTTCATTTACCATCTCTAAAATATGATTGATTAATGGAAAACCAACTTGTTCCAGGCTTGCTCTCATTAGAAACAATATTCTGGGTCTTTTATACTTCTAGACCATGTAAGATTTTATCCCACCTGGTATGTTGGACCGTCTTATACAATTGGCCACCAATTTCCTTTGGAGTAGTTACACTCACACAATGTCTTAGGGAAAAATAACACTCCCATCCGAGGAAGGAATGATAAACATAAGTAACTTGAAGTTATAGCACATTGGTCAATTGAATTTGATAATAGAAGTATACATTGATTTATAAATGTATTTAATGAATCATTTATATGAGTCCACAGTGGAGTTTTGGTGTCAAACTTTGATAAAGGCTAGAGTACATGGTGATAAACTATTGTCAAAAATTTCATAACATTTAGACTAATCATTGAAAAGATATTGAGTTTTGAAATATGATAAAATGATTATTTATTCATTAGTCTTAGTTCTAAGTTGTTGTGCTATAAATTTCACACCATAGTCTCTAGTGTCAGGTTTCCTAGGAGTATCTTTCAAATACTAAACTTACCATATCATCGTGAATTTCAATAGTTAGGGTCAGAGGATGGAGACTTCATCTTCCACCTCTAACTTCTTCAGAACCGATTGTAGTTGGATTATGAGCTTTTCTCATATGAATAAGTTTCACCATCATGACTCAAGACACAATGTCAACTTGTTTAATCTTCCTGGATCAGTTAGGTATACATAACAAACCTCAGATTGTGGGATATGAAGGTGAGATGAGAGAGACTAACCTCGTCCTCCTCCTCCTCCTACTCCTTTCTCCATTGCTTCTAGTAGAAACCAACCCTAGATATGGATGGAGTTGTTAGATACTTTCTGATCTGAAGCTTGATTGAGAAATAGATACCCATAGCTATCTTTTTCTTGCAACCATATCCAATTGGTATAATAAGGGTTAATAGAAGGTGCTTGAGGTTGCCTTGGTCTAGCAAGGAGTTTGGTTCTAGGTGTAGGCATCATTAGGGAGATCTAGACTCTGGTTCATCTTTGTCGAGGTACTATGATGCTCCTAGAAACCTTGGTTATATCCGATGGAAGACAAATCTTTATTCTCCTTTCTTTGTTTTCCCTACAATGTTGGAGTTGCAGACAACCCGGGATATGAAGCACCCTATCCCTCCCCAAAGAGTTGCCATCATTTCTATACAAGAGGACGATGAGGATGCCTTGATATTGGAGCAATCATGATGGAGGTGGATGCTACCTTGGTGAATGATAGGAAGGATACAACCCTAAAAAATACTAAGATGACAACTTAGGTTCACACATAACTATGATACCCTCGGTACCTAGAAGTGGTGGTCTATATGTAGTATAAACTCTTTGTTATCACCATGATTTTGAGATTTGTTGAATTTTGTGGACGAAATTCCATTGATGTGGGGTGAATATGATAACCTAGATTTTATGATTTTTCAATACCCAAAATTTTATGAGATTCATATATATTCACATGATGGTAAGTCCTAGTTTTAATTGTATACAATCAAATTTGACCTTGACATTATGGACATAAATCTAATTAGAGAGGAAAAGCTTCTATCTAAGATCATGAATATATGTGAAGATGATGAATATATGTAGTGAAACATTTGGAGACACTTATGGAACCAAGTTATCCATCTAATAGTATCAATGATCACAAGTGGTCGATTGATTAATTTTAAGGTATGTTAGGATCATGAATGCATTTTTGGACATGTTGATAAAGATTTGATGACAATTGAATTTGATTCTAGAATTGTATAGAGATTTATAATTTTTTTTGAAGAATTTATTTATAGGGGTCCATAATGGAGTTTTGGGTGTCAACCTTTAATAAAGGCTAAATTACATGGTGAGGAATTATTATTTAAAATTCCATAACATTTAGATTAACCATTTAAGAGATATTGAGTTTTGAAATATGGTAGAATAATTATTGATTCATTAATCTTAGTGCTAAGTTGATGTGGTATAAATTTCACACCATAGTATCTAGTGTCGGGTACCCTACGAGTATGTTTCAAATACTACACTTACGATCTCATCGTGACTTCTAATAGTTAGGTTTAGAGGGTGGAGACTTTATCTTCCACCTACAACTTCTATAAAATTGATTGTAGAAGTTTTTCTCATACCAATAAGCAACACTCTCATGACTCAAGCCACTATGCCAACTTGTTTAACCTTCCCAGATAAGTGATGTGTACATAACAAACCCCAGCTTATTTGATGTGAAGGTAAGGTGAAATGGATCAACCTCAACATCCTCCTCCTTTACCATCGTTGCTAGCAACATCCAACCTTGGAGACAGAGGGACTCGTCAACTACCTTATGATCTGAAGCTTGGTTGAGAAATAGATAATCAAGCCTAGGTATTGTCCCCAACAATCTCCAATAAGTATAAGGGATTACATAAGGTGCTCGAGTTTTCCTTAGTCGAGCACGGAGTTTGGTTCTAGGAGCAACATTTTTTAAGGAGATCTAGACTTTGGTTCATCTTTATCGGGGTACTAAGACGCTCCCAAAAACCCTAGTTATATCCTGTGGTAGTTAAATCTCTACTCCACCTTCTTCTATTTCCCTATGGTAGTGGATTTGTAGATAACCAACGATATTGAGCTTCCAGTTTCTCCCCAAAAGCACCACCATGAGTTCCATACGAGAGGATGGTGTGGATGCCATGATGTTGGAGAAATCATGATAGAGGTGGATACCACCTTGGCAAACGGTCGAAAGGGTACAACCCCTTCCTATCCACCAGAGCCCTATCGCATGCTAGACCAGATAGGCCTTGGAAGTGGTAGCTCAAGCAAGAACAACTACCTCGATCAGTGCTTCCCTGCACATGAAGAGGAGAGGCAGAGAGTTTGGCCCCTATTTGGATGGGTTTTGGGCCCACATGGAATGGTTTGGGCCATACAAAGTGTGAATTATCATCCCATTTATACAAATAATAAATTAAGTTATGTTCAGACCTTATATAATTGATATAAATAGCACCTTTGGCCTCTATATCCCTCAAAAGTACCCCTAGACTTATGAAAATGTATACTTTATTATTGGACTCTTAGATCAGTCTATTGTAGAACTTTTAATTACCACTTTTGATATAGATGACAATTCTTCTTCTAGGATGTTTTAAATGGATAAATGATAAATTATTGAGGTAATTTCTCAAAAAATGAAAGTAGAATCTTTATTCAGAATATAAGAGATATGATTACTGATATTAATGAAATCTCCAAATATTAGAACTTTTGACATTAAATCTAATTAGATGCTTTTAAACTTATTTAATTCTAGAAAATATTAGAAATATCTAAAACATGTGAAAATATGTCCAAACTTTAATAAAAACTTCTTAATCAATATAAAATATTGGATACTCATTTAAGGTTGGTTGAACATAGTATTGAACAAAACCCTAATTTGGACCTAAATATGAAAATTGATGACGAACCATATACTAATGATGATTAATTGTTATTAGTCAGGTGATGGTTAATGATCTATAGGATCAAGGATAATTAGGAATCTATAAAATTAGGTACGAGATTTAATAATTATATGACTATGGATTTCATTCTTTAAATGTGAAACATATGCATGCTTTTTTTATTTTCTCAAATATTTCCATAAGGTACTAGTATTGTACTTGATATTTCTCTCCTTATTGTAGTTTTATAACTTGAAAAATTATATAGAAACTCCATTATACATATTTTGTGCACATGCCTATATTATCGGGGTAAGGACACAAGGTTGGGCTTCCTACTTGAGTTGTCAAGATGGGTAAGACCATGTCGATATAAGGGTTAGCTATTGGAAATGGCCTTAAGGTCCCTCTCATATACAAGGTTAGCTAATCTTGAGCACCCTTACAGACCCTTCTTTTGGGAAGTTGGTCAAAGGGCTTACAATATATTATATTGTTGATATAATTGGAGTAAAATGAAATAAAATATAGGCTCTCATTTTTCTAAGTGTATAACATTTTTAATTTTGTTCATTTACTTTCTAAAACTCTTTTAAAATTATGTAAATCTTATATATATGTATCTCCATGTACTCAACACCTCCTATGTTAACCCTCTTGTTTCACATATTTTATAGGTTCAAATATGGATATAGAGTTTATAGCTTGGTGGCTTGTTAGGTGTACTTATTGTAAGATCCCTAGTGTACATGAGAAGACTTGTACAATTTCCTCTTAAAATACTTAATTGAAATTTTGTAATAAAATAAATGTTTCTGAATAATACTTGTGGACTGTTGAGGTTATGTTGGTGCTTTTATCTTGTTATCTATTCATGTATGATAAGAATTTCACACTTCCACATGTAGCCTTTGATATTCATTTGGTTCATGGGGTCAAGTTTCTAATTCGGTGACATGGTGCTTCTCATTTGACTTAGAAATTGTGGAAGGTTCCCTTGGCCACCTCAGCTTTTATATTGGCCTTATTATTGACTACTGTAAGAGTGTGAAATACTTTTACACAAGCTTTTCTTTGATGGTTAGTTTAGCATATGTATGGGTTGTATATAGTTGGATGGGATAGATCTAGCTGAATATGCATATTAAATCTGAATGGATTGACACATAAATAACTCCATCAATAATCCATGAAGTTAAAAAAATTTGTGAGTGTGGTCACCTTTAACATGATAGGTAAAACAACCTTAGATTATTGAGATACCAATAGGTTGTTTCAAAGAAAAGTTCTTCATCATCATATTATAATAGTTTGTTCTAGATGTGCATTTTTAGTCATTGCTAATGCTATTGTCATGGCTCCCATTTGTGTGCAACCACATGTTTCCTACATTTAGTAGTATAAAAAGAATAAGGACTATGATGCGACTATTAATCATACAACTACTACTTGTGATGCCCTAGACAAAAATATAGTGGCCTCAACATTGGAAAGAACCACGACTAACATGTTAATAAATTGAGGTGACTTCAATTTGTTTATGGGAACCATAAAGAAGGTTGTCTACAAAGTGTTTCCTTCTATTGCTATGTCACGAACTATTTTGGGTGTCAATTAACCATTTTTAGGTGTTAAAAGCTATTTATGGGCGTCATAGCATCTAAAAATGACATCTTTGGGTGTCAATTAACCTATATATATTATTTTCCTAAAAAATATGTCAATATTAGTCTTGTTGGATTGCATTTTTCATAATGAATCCAATTGTTTTTGTTTCATTAAAAAAATCATTAGGGTTCAAAAGTTATAAGCGAAACAAATTTATTTGTCTGTTTTATAATCCTAAAAAACCAGCCAATCACAATCTGCCATGTGGAGGCGGTTAGGTAGTTGATTTGGGGCTGGTTTCCATGGTGCATGAAACTGGGTGTGAGACGCGTGAGCGTCACCAAAACTTAGTTCAATTGATTTTGAGTCTTCAGACTATCCGGAGATCTTGTGTCCCATCCCAACTTCCTCCGTTCTCTTCACTACCTCTTCAATTTTGGCAACAGTTGGGCATCTTTTACATATTATTTAAGTAAATTGATTCCTTTTGTTGCCGATGATGCATATAATTTGCAAGTTCTACTTCTTCAAATCAAATCGAACTAGCTAGAAAGGCATTCTGAATTCGTCCAACATAACTTTTAAAGTTTGCAGATTTCTTCTTTTGGCATCGACATGGTTTTTAAATATTAGAAACTATTCAACATTGAGCTTCGATTACCCAGTTTGTAAAAAATTATGATCTTTTTGGACTAATGACAACATACGAATTAAATGTTACAATAACCCTTTGTTGACAAGGTATGTGATTATTGAACCTTTCCTTATATGTCCAACTCACCAAGTATGTGAATCATCAATCATATATGACTACATAATTTTGGTATGCTTATATAGTTGATAGAAACTATTAAATAAATTTAAAAGCATTATGTAAATGATGATTTCGATACAAATTATGATTCACATACTTAGATTTGTGTAGAAAAACATTTTTAGTTTTGTGGAGTACATAAGTGGTATGTAGATGGAATTGTATTTTCATATGATTTCTCAAGTCATGCATACATATATAAGTACTTGAGAAATCTAAGAAATATTCTCCCATAACCAAATGTATATGAAAAATCGATTAGTATTATGAATGAAAGAATATTATTTATAAATAAATGATATATACATATCATATATTTGGTTGCATCCCAACAAGTGAAGAATATACATACATCTCATCACTTGCACATACCAATTTATTATTACACTTTTCACTTTCCAAGTGAATGTTTTTTAGTGCATCGTGTCAATCTATATTTATAGCGAAGAACCTGCTATACTAAATGAGATGATAGTGACATCAGTGTATATCCGTGTTGGGCACATTGACTCCTTACATGGTTATTCATAGACATGACATGATGGATTTTGACAAATAGATGTGATGGACTTTGGAATTCCTTGGCTTCATTTGATGAATGTATGATGTGCATCTATGATAGTATTATTATATATTTTGTGATATAATGGTATTATTAATGATGTAATGATGAACTTCCTAAAAATTCTTACTATTGTTCTCGTCAATAGACAACAATACAGGAGCATGGGCATAAGTGTCAACATAGCTATTTAGTTTTATAGTTATGTTAAGTATGTAGGATGGTTGAAGAAGTGGGCAAGTTTTCTTTTTGTTGATTAATAATCGATGCAGTCAACTTCCTGTACATGTTCATATTTTTTGGACAACTATAGATGATTTGACAAGTGCACCTCTAGCTATGATAGTGTTCATTATGCACATCTTCTTTGGTGACATGTTTGATGATGAGGGTGTAGAAATTGGGTGCATACCTATTGCAACTTATAGTTCTATATGGATTCTACAAGGATCCTAGCTAGCAGTTTTTCCCTAATAGGATTCCTTATGTAGTCTTTTCTCAACATGTTTCTCAAGCAAGGTTATCCAGACACAACCGATCCAAAGCTTGATCGGTTCTTTGTGGCATATACAAGGTACACCTACTCTATATAAGTAATATGTTACTTCTCATTAACTTCTTTTGTAAACATTAGGCGGAGTAGTCTTCAAATATGATATTTTTAAATAAGAAACCTATTTGACTTAGTTTTAAAATAGTGAAAATATTTGGGTAATGTCATGATGGTGTTTTTGAACGTGCATAATGATGCATGATCTTTGAAAACCAACAAGGAGTGTACACATCCAAGATAAAATACATCAAATACATCTTAAGAAAGATAATACTACTACAATTGATATAAGTGAAGTTAGACATAATAAAATTAGAGAATAGAATAAAACAAATCAATATACTTGTAGATATATGAAATTATATAAAGAGTTTCTTTGTTATAAATATGTTGCTATGTTTTTCCAATATTTAAATGTACCTATGTTTGTTTTGTACTCATTTGACTCATGCCCTTTTGGACTGGGTATCAAAAAAATACAAGATGTGATTTTATTTGATGTGTTATCCGGTCAATGGAAACACCTTTATTTAGAGTTGTCCCACCCTAGGAACCAACATTTCTTAGTTTTGCATTCAACTATAATATTTACTTAATCTTAAAAACCTTAATGGGATTCATAGGGTCTACTCCTGCATGATTTGTTTATTAATGACAATAGGAAGTGAGATGGAGGAACACATGAAACATGATACCAAAAAGTTTCGGCTCAACAATGTTATCTATTAGGATATTTTGATTATATAATGTGATATACACATGTACTCAATCAGTAAACTTATAGTTAAATTGAGAATGTCTATGTATCATGAGGCACAAATGTTGCTTAATTGTGTGTAGCCATCGATAGATGATATCTCAGCTATTATATTGGAATGGCTCATTTAGTGCCTACTCACTACATCATTAGCACATGTTATTGAAATTAGTATCCCAAATATCATTTTAACTAGATAATTGGGTGAGTATGACTCATGGTGCTATGTTATAGCTTCCATGAAACGATTAAGGTTTCATACACTAAAACAAATAAGTTTTGAAAAGGGGTTCATCAACGAAGTGCTTGAGTATATCACTAGGGAATTTCTTTTATAATATCATAGGTGTACATCATGCATCTTACTTTACAACCTTATGCTATATATTAGATCCAATCAAGAAACATAAGATTCTGCACAATCTAAATATGTTTGGAACCCTCATATTCAAGCTCACAAACATAGTTGATTCAATTATTGATCTCAAGAGATTCAACCAAGCTTCCTTGATTGAATCACGATGGCTTAATAACTAACATGATTGCTACTTTCTTTGTAAATATTAAAATCAATCAGCAAGTTCAGCCATCGTGTCATTTATTAATAAGCCTAGTCCACACATGTTGACAACATGCTACAACAATGGTGCTACGAATTAGTATGATAACAAGTAGATGCATGTTGTAACAAATCATCTTTGAAGGAAAATAACATGATTTTCCTCAATAAAATACAAAATCTAAGAAGAGTTTCATAAAACTTTTGAAAACTAACAATGTAGAATGAAAATATGATGTGAATACAACCAATCAATAGATGAATGTGATATTTTAGTGACACAAATTTCAAAGGTCAACTTCAAGAGAGCATAAAGAAAAATTACATTTTCAAATTGGTAACGATTTCTAAAATAATAGTTGTATATGTTCACCCTTTATGCATGTTCTATAGAACATTTTTAGATAGATATCTTGCTAATCCTCTACATACATCTATCTATGCTTCCATCCTACTACTCATGTTGTGGATATATTAGAATCCTAGAACCATCATGTAGAGTATATTTATTCTAAATGACATCATAATTTGATGACCATGATTTCTTTAGGATTTACCACATATAAAAAAATGCTCACCTATAGAACATGGTAAAATTAATGAACTAGATCATATATACATGGTAAATGTTCACCTTAAGTATTGAAAAGAATCATTTAAGTACTTTGATCATAACTTGACATTCTAGTATATTACAATTTACATCCCTTATTACACAAAGAAATAGGGGTTGTTCAAGCATATGATGTTGAGAATGTTATACTTAAGGTTTCATATTTCACGACACTGAACTATGCCAGGTGATATCAATATTTATATCATTAATTACTAGAATTGTCGCACTTAACATCATAGTGTGATCTATGATCAATATCGTACTACATTTTCCTCATTAGAGGGAATGTGTTTTCAGTTTTGCACATTAAGATTTCACCCCATTGTGTGATTTATCACCAAGAATTGTTGATTTATAAGGATTGAGGTTAAGCACTACATTTTGTGATCATGTAATCTATGACTCAATGATATTTCAATTAAACTCTATGATTCCAAACTTATATCTTCCATGTGAGGTATGATTTCATCTTAGGTCTAGCTTATGAGATTGTCTTATCATACACGCATCAAGTTTTAACTTAGGTGACATATATCATGTAGATCATATACATGTAACTTATCATATATATATATATACATACTATTCTATCAATCTAAGCATCACTACTCATCTCTGTTCCAGTTCCATCTTTCTGTTACTCACTGGACTCCATCTCAAATACATATCCGTTATAATCGTTGGACTTCGCTCGAGTTCCATCTCTCTGTTGATAGGTGGACTCTTTTAGTTGTTAGACTCAGAAACTAAAGATATAGTAGACTCTTCAAGATTACTCCCATTTCCCGTTCCCCTCCCCGCACCCTATAACAGAAGCCAACAAAGCAAGCATGAAGACATCAACCGTCAATCGTCGACCTTCGACGCACATCTGTATTCAGATCGCTATCATCATAAATCTAGCAAACATCAAATTAAGTCTTCCACATGCATGACCTCTCCACTCGCTGGAATCCCCTACGACTGACGCAATCGTCGACATCAGGTATGTACGTCTTTATCATCGTTGCCACGACCTTCAACACCATGCTCTACAACTACACCATGAAGGCCGATGGCTCGTACCCTCCCTTTGTGTGTGGAAGCTGGTGGTGTCCCTGTTGCCGCTCCTACGCCATAACCTTTATGATGAGAATATTCACATGTACGAGCACTAAAAATGATCCGAAGGGGATCTTCCTGTGCGATATGGGGTACACATTGATGCGTTGTGGTAGGACTTGGTGTAGTGTGTGGCAGCATTGGAGCCCATCAAGAACAATGACCAGCAAGTGGTCTTCCATGTTGATAGGTTGCCCGTTCTCTTCTCTCGCTTCTTTTCTTGTCCTCCTTTTTTTTCTGATGTTTATTTTTTTGCTCTTCTGATCTTCTCCTCTCATGTATTGTATTCCTAGATCGTCAATATTCTTTTCTTCTCATCCAATATGTGCTCCTTTTATTTCTCTCCTCTTCTCTTCCTATTCTTCTCTTCTCCTCTGTTCAATTTGTTTTTATACTATCACTCTACTGCAATCATCATCTTGAGTGTTTTCTACCTCATCTTTTCAGTCTGTATATGTCACATGTGCTATAAAGTTTGAGTGCTGCTAATTGATTTCGGAAATCATCAGGTCAGGAACACCCCTCTGTCAAGCACATCATGTGTGGTGGCTGGGGTGGTTTTGTGGGGGAAAAGATGATTTCAGGTGATGTCGTTGCGGGTTTTAATTGGATGGTAGGTGGAGGTTGTGTAATTGATAAATAAATTTGTTTTGCTTATAACTTTTGAACCGTTATGAATTTTTTGACGAAACAAAAACCATTGGATTCGTTATGAAAAATGCATTCTAATGAGACTAATATTAATATATTTTAATAAAAAATAAAATAAAAATGATATGAACAGATGATTTTAGATGCCAACCATTTTGGGCATCAATTAACCCATCTTTGGGTGTCAATAGTGATTTATGGGTTCCAATAAGTTATTATTGGGCATGAAATATCCTTATACCATATTTAATGCGTACAACCATATTTGGGCGCCATTAAGTTATTCTTAAGTGTCAAACAGACCTATTTAATGCATACAACTATATTTGGGCGCCATTAAGTTATTCTTAGGTGTCAAACAGGCCTATTTGGGCATCATTTTTATACTTTGGCTGTCAATGAATTCTTTTGAGCATCCATTAACCTTCTATGTTAAATGACGTCATTACCTAATACAAATAAACTTTTCAAAAGAAAACTTGAAACAAAGGGAGAATACATACATGCATTTTCATCTTGTTCAAATATTGAAAAGTGCAACATTAAATTCCATTTTCCTTCGTCTACAATAGATATATTAAAATCTTACTTGTCAATACCATGGGGATGCAATTGTATGGCAAGGAGAAGAATATAGACATGTTAGAGAAGTTCAAGTGGCCATACCATTTCCAGCTCAAGATAATGCATAGTTGCATTAAAGCATTGGTAGTAATGTAATTGGGCAAAACTATGAAGAGCTTCAATCTCCAACTTTTATTCCCTCCTTCACATTGTTCATCACCCAAGCTCTACATCACCATCATCAAGTTGCACCTCACTGCAAACACCTCAGGTTTGGAAATAGAATAACAATTATCATTGGTTTCATAACAGCTTCCCACTTCATTCACCATGGCTATAGGAAGAAAAGGACACTCTTCCTATCCCAACATCAATGATTGATTGGGGGACTCTTTGGTAACAAAAAGTGAAGAGCACTTAGGTATAAACCTTGCTTTATAAGAGCTCAATGTCCAATTGTAATTGTTTTTTCCAAAGTTCACACCAGAACATAGAAAAATAAGGTTGTATAAATTGAAGATGATGAGAACCTGGTGAAAGATACTTGTTTGAGGCATTCAAGAGGATATCAACACTATTCTCTCCACATACATGTAGGTGTTGTGGCATTTTCCCATGCACATAGACAATCATTCTCAACCTACAATCATTATTGTAAAATTAACATGTCAAAAATACATAAAGAGTTGTTAATTAATTCATGGCATGCCCATAAGCTATAGACAAACTCGAATTATTAATAAAATGAATATAAGAGAGCAAGGTTAGATATAGAAAAGGAAACAATTGCATGGAGTATAAGTATTTTATGATAATATAGTTCATGTTTAGATTTTGATGGGCACTGTGGGGAAAGCAGCTATCTGTCTACAAGGACTATGTTTGATGTATGCATTCCTAGTGAAGCATTTGTTTCTTTTTCTCAAGAAACTGGGTGAATTGTGAGAACCCATAGTTTCCATGGGCAAAATGAACAACAAAAAAATTATTGTACAACTCTCCTCCCTACCTTGCGCCCAATTTTTTCCATCTCCACTTTTATAGTTTCACCAACTCACATTTCCTCAGCTTGCATACAATTAACAAGGAAGATTTAGACGTGAAAAATATGAAACACCAAACAAGTTTAATCAATCCTTTCAAGTTGACATACATATGAGGGGATTTGTTCATTTTTGGGCACAACTTTATGCATTAAAATTGTTTGATCATGCATGATTGTAATTAAATTGGACATTATGATGTGTTGTACTCCGAGACAATGACTCTTGTGGGTCCTTGTTGATATGGTTGTCGAGAAAGTTAACCTAAATGAAGGAGATATATCTTCATAGACACAATATAAATTGATCATAAGAGCTATAATAGCAATATTTGAAGGTTTCTATATAGTAGAGGAACTTGATAAATGGCCATTCAGATTTGAAACCCAAGTGGTATGATATTAAATAGATACTCTTTTGTTCCTATTGTGATTGTTTGAAAGAAAAGCATGGGTACTGGTACAAGATCAAGGAAGTTAGTCTTCAAGGAATATGAAGAGTGGGAATTTAAAGGGACTCGAATGGATTCCCACTGAAGGAGATTGGTATCTATTTACTAGGATATAAACCGACTTAGGAAACAATTATGGGAGGTGAGTTAGCAAGGACCAAATAACATCACTTTCCATAGAAAGACTAGATAACATTGAGTAGGCGCTTAGCAGGGGATAGTAGAGATAATGGAGTTAATTATTCATGAAAGTGGGATGAACATTGTTGATTTTGGGAAAGAAAAAGAAGAAAATGTTAGAAAAACTGTGAGAATAGATAACGCTAAGGAGATTACAGGATTTTAAATTCCTATCATCATATCAGATAGAATTTTTAAAAAATGAAAAAAGTGGCATAAGTATAAATACTAAGAAAAATTCTATCTTCTTATAATAGTGATTATGATATATACTAGCTTCAAAAGCCTTCCCAATTAGTCAAAGTAATTTATAAGCATGGAGAAGAACGACTAACTAAGACATGCTTAATAATGCATGAACTATGTTTTGTAACTTCAAAGCATAGAGTGACCAGACTTTTTTTGCTCTAGGTCCGACATTATATGCTCACTAGGATATTTAGGAGGAGCTCAATGTCATCCACCTCACATAATCAAGCCTAGTGGAAATCAGATTTAGCCTCTAACATTGCCATCATGTATATGATTAACATAGAAATTATTATTGTGATTAAAAATAGAGGAGAGAAGATATCAATCCTTACCTTAGTATCAGTTCAATAATATGTACGTGTGACTTATGTATCATAGTGCTTTGGTCATTTGACATGCTGAGTTTGACAATCTCAGTGGGCCTGAGAATCAACTCACCAAGACTCATCATTCATAATGATCTTGGGTTTTTAAGCTTTCCAAACTACAATGTTTTCCTTAGCCGTCCACCGCAACAATGTTTCTTATAAAATAATAAGTTTTTACAAGTATATCTAAGTACCTCTTGGTGGAAATCAAATAAGACCATGGATGAATTATAAGGGATGCATATAACCATGAGAACTTAACATCAACTATGACAAAAGCATGGTATTTATGATAGCTCCAAACATTCAACAAACTCAGACTAGGCATGGATTTAACAACAACACCAAGAGAGAAGACTACCCGCAAGAAAAAAAAAGTTATTTAGGTAAATAGAGTAAAAATTTAAATAATGAATGTAAGAGGGACATGATATGTAGGAGTGGTGTTTTGTTGTGGAGACTAAATGAGTATGAGAGAAGGTGTCTATTCTTTACACTCTTTGTCGGCCAACTTATGGAGATGGTGGAATTTAGTTAAGCTTCTAAAATGGGATTCCACATGATAAGTATGTGGCTTTATTGTTCAACTAATTGATAGAAACGTTGGAGGGAAGCACATTAGTATAAGATTGTTTTTTTTTTTTTAAATAAGATAACACCTTTGTAGCTTTAGAAAGCAAATGAAAAATGAAATGTAAAAAAAAAAGAGAATTGTTGAGAAAATCAAGGAGAATGAAGCATTTCATTAAAAAAGACATAGATACCATTGTTGGAGACATGTTGTAAGAGAATGTGGCGAAGAGTAGGCGATGGAGGTCATTTCTTTGGGGGAATGAAGGAAAATTGTATGTAAAAGGAGTAAAATCCTTGAAAAATGGATAGAAGAGAGCGTTTAAGGGGAGTGCACTATTTTGAGAATAGTGCGAGCTAATTGGCTGGTTACATAATTGTAATTAGTAAACAAATTCACTCTTTTTATAGAAGTACTAGTGAACACACGCGTGCACACACACGTGCTGTATTTGCATGTTGAGTTTATATCAGTTAATTCTTAATTAGTTGATTCAAAGTCATATAAACTAATTATTTTTTTAATCTAAATAATTATTTGGGAAACATAACTAAAATCACAACTTTTGAAAGGATGTATCTGTAACTTTTCAATGTAGTATTTATTATCAGACTAGATATGGAAGATAAATCATTTTATATTTCTATGATCATTAACTTAAGGTTAATAAATTGATTTCAATGGTGGACAATTTCTTTTCCAAAAAGATTGATTTGATTTTCCTGAAAATTGTAAAATGAAAAAAAGATACAATTCTTCATGGAATCAATATTATTTTATATGCACACTACTCAATAAGTTAACAAATAGGGTCTCTCTCTTTCTCTCAAACATGAATCACCGAGTACAACACCTATATGGACATCGAATAGAGTGTCGGGAACCATATGAAGAGTTAGAGTAAATAAAAACATACGTGAAGATAATGTTATAGTATAAATAACATAACCAATGACATAATGTTGCACTAAAGATAGTAACGACAAGGCATATCTATGATCACATGGCCTCTCACTTATGTCTACATCACTGCATCTTTAATAGCAAGGCAAATCAATTCTTACATAATTTTTATACAGTCCAGAATAAATAAAAATTATGTAAATTCAATAATAATAATCATGCCTTTATGTGTGAGTGTAAAAACAACATCAGAATAAGGAAGACTTGCAAACAGAAACCTGACAGCAAAACAGAGTAAACAACATTCATTCACTCGTGTGAGTAAATTAAATGAACTATCATGGTAACAAGTTGTCAGTTCCTAGAGCGCACATCCTAAGATTGATCTTGTTCTCTCTATTGGTGACTTGGCTAGTGGGAGCAACAAATTTGGGCTTCTTGTAGTGTCCTTTATTATTTTTCCTACCTAGGAACTGCTTCTCAATCAACTTGGCAATTGCGAAAGGTGCCCTTGGACACCTCAGCTTTTATGATGACCTCAATCTTGAGTGATGCAAGAGTACTTGGCCTCAAGCTTTGCCTTGATGGTCAGTTTAGCATGCATGGGTTGTAAATAGTTGGATAAAATAGAACTAACAAAGTATGCACATATAATCTGAATGGACTAGTACAAAAATCACTCCATCAGTAAGCCATGAAGATAAAAGAAGTTGTGAGTGTAGTCACCTTTAACACGATAGGTTAAACAATCATGGACTTGCGAGATCCCAACAGGTTGCTCCAAAGAAAAGTGCTTCATTGACATATTACAACCGTTTGTTCTAGTTGTGTGCCTATCTCAGTCGTTGCTATTGCTACCGTTGTTGTTCACTTTTGCGTGCAACCACCTTTTCCTACATGTAGTAGAGGAAAAAGAATAAGGACTATGATATGCCTCTCAATCGTACAACTACTACCTGTGATGTCCTGGACAACAAGCTAGTGGCCTCAACATTGAAAAGAACCTTGACTGATATGTTAATGAACTAAGGTTACTTGAGTTTGCTGTTGGGAACCATGGTGAAGGTTGTACACAAAGCCTTTTTTCTCTTGCAACATCATGACCTGTCATGTTCATTGATGTTATTAACTTACAAAAATAAATTTTGTCAAATGAAAACTTTAAATAAAGGGAGAATACATATGAGCATTAGTTGCTTTGTTTGATCTTCAAAAGTCCAGAAATAGATGTACTAGAATTGTACTTACCTACAACAAGGGTTTGCAATCATTTTAAAGGAGCAGAACATAGACATGTTAGAGAAATTCAAGCGACCACAACATTGCTAGTTCAAAATAATTCTTTGCTATATTAAAGCATTGGTAGTAATTTACTTCGATATAACTATGAAACACTTCTATCTCTAACTTTTCTTCCCTGCTTCACATTGTTCATCACCCAAGCTTTGCCTCCCCATCACCAAGTTGTACCTGACTGCAAACGCCTCACATCTGGAAATAGAATCAATGATGATCACTAGCTTCAAAACAACGTCCCACTTCATTTTCCATAGCTATAGGAGGCAAACGACACTCCTTTTATCCCCGACATCTTTATTGGACGGGGTGGATATGTGGTAAAAAAAAGTGAAGAGCACCTAGGTATGAAGTTTTTTGCGTAGAGAGCTCATTGTCCAATTGTAGTCGTTTATTCCAAAGTTCACACCAGAACTATGAAAAATAAGGTTGTATCAATCAAAGATAATGGGGCCATGGTGTAAGATACTTGCGTGAGGCATTCAAGAGGAAAATAGCACTATTGTCCACACATACAAGTAAGTGTAGTGGCATTCTGCAATGCACACACACGCTCCTTCTCAACCTGCATTCATTATCAATAAATCAACCGGTCAAATATACATAAAGGGTTGTTAATTAATTTATAGTATGACTGTAGACTATAGACAAACTTGACTTATTAATGCAAATAATATAGGAGAGAAGGGGTGTGTTATAGAAGAATAAACAATTATATTGAGTAAAAGTATTTATTTTATGATAATATAGTTCATGTTCATATTTCTCTGGGAACAGCGGGGAAAGTAGCTTGCTGTCTACAAGGGCTATATTTGCAGTCCGGAGTCTAGTGAAGTATTGTTTTTTTTCTCAAGCAACCGAGTGAGCTGAAAGAATCAATAGTTTCCACGGGAAAATAAACAACAAAATATTGTACAATGCACTCTACATTGCGCCCGATTCAATCCATCTTCAATTTTATATTTTCAGCAACTGACATCTCCTCAGCCTGCATACAATTAACAAGGTAGAGTTAGACGTGCAAAATATGAAATATCTAACAAGGCTAATCGATCCTTGCAAGTTGATGTACACATGAGGGGATTTATTAATATCTGGACACAACTTTCTATCTCAGAACTGTTTGATATCCACGTGATTGCAATAAAATTGGACAGCATTATGTGTTGTACTCAGGCAATAACTCTTGTAGGAGTCCTTGTTGATATGGTTGTCAAGAAAGTTCACCTAGATGAAGGGGATAAATCTTCATAGATGCAGTAGCAACGGATCATAAGTGCTATAATAGAAGTATTTGAAGAAGGTACTTGAGAAATGACCAATCAGATTTGAAACCCATGTGGTATAATATTAAATGGCTACTCTTTTGTGCCTATTGTGATTGTTTGATAAAGAGGCATGGGCACTGGGACAAGATGGAGGGTGATCTTTAAGGACTGCGAAGAGTGGCGATGAAAAGGGACTGCAATGGACACCCGCTGTAGGAGAGTGGGATCTATTTATGAGAGAAACCGAATTCTGAAACAATTATGTAGAGGTGAGATAGGAAGGACCAAATAATGCCACTTTCCACGGGAAGACCAGATAACACTGGAGTGGGCGCTTAGTAGTGAATAGTGGAGATAATGGATTTAGTTATTCATGAAAATGGGATTAATGTCGTTGATGTTGGGAAGGAAAAATAAGAAAATGTGAGAATATTTGTGAGAAGAGATAGGGTTAAGAAGATTGCATGATTTCAAATTCCTGCTATCTCATTGGCTAGATTTTTTTTAAAGATAAAACATGCATAATTGGAAATACGAATATGAATATCTTCTTTTTATAATAGTGATTAATGATCTATGCTTGCTTCAAAAAGCCTTCCTAGTCAGTGAAAGTAATCTTTGTGCATGGAGAGCAATAACTTACCGAGACATATTGAATTGTGCAAGAACTATGTTTGTAACTTCAAAGTAGAGAGTAACCAGATTGTTGTTGCTCGCAATACCAATGGATCTAACATTATATTCTTAGTGGGACATATGGGAGGAGCTCAATGTCATCCACTTCACGTACTTGAGCCTAGTAGAAATCAACTTTATCCTTTAACATTGCCATCATGTATATAATTAACACAAAAAGATTATTGTGCTTAAAGATAGATGAGAGAAGATATCGATCGTTACCATAGTATCAATTCAATAATCTATAGGTACAACTTATGTATCATATTGCTTTAGTGATTTAACATGTTGAGTTTGACAAATTCAGTAGGCCTAAGAATCGGCTCGCCAAGCGTCATAATACAAAATTATTTTGGGTTTGCTTTTATCTTTCCAAACTACAATGTTTTCCTTAGGCATCCACCGCAACAATGTTTCCTATAAAATAATAAGTTTTTTACAAGTATATATAAGTATTTATGGATGGAAGATCAACTAAGATCATGGATGAACCATAAGGGATGCATATAACCTTCATCACCTATAAGGAAACCATGGTTCTTATGGTAGCTCCAAACATTCCACAAACTCAGACTAGGCATTGATTCTATACCAACACCAAGAGAGAAGATGACTCGTAAGAATAGAAATATTGGTTAGGCAAATAGAGTAAAAAATGAAATAACAAATGTAAGAGGAACATGAGATGTAGGAGTGATGTTTTGTTGCAGATACTAAATGAGAATGAAATAATGTGTCTATTCATTACTCTCTCTATTGCCCAAGTTATGAAGATGGTGAGATATAGTTAAGCTTGTAATACAGGAATCCACATGATTAGTAAGTGGCCTCACTGTGCAACCAACTAAGAAAAATGTGGCAGGAAAGCACATAAGTATGAGATTTCTTGTTTCCTATTTTTATAGAAGGGCACACCTTTGTGTCTTTAGAAAATTAAAAAAAGAAGTAGAAAAAGAGAAATTTTGAGAAAATCAAGGAGAATGAAGCATTTCAATAAGGGAGATGGAGAAACCATTCCTGGAGACATGTGATAAGAGAGTGTCGCAAAGAGTAGATAATGGAGATCATTCATTTGGGGGAAAGCAAGAAAATTGTATGTGAAAGGAGTAAAATCCTTGAAAAATGGAGAAAAGAGAGAGTTAAGAAAAGTGCACCGTTTTGAAAACAATGTGATCTAAATCAGATGGTTACATAGATGTAATTAGTAAAAAAATCACTCTTTTTATAGAAGCACTAGTGAACACACATATGCACACTCATGAACCGTATTTGCATGTTGAGTTTATATTAGATGATTTCAAAAAAGTTGATTTAAAGTCATAAAAAATATTTATTTTAAAATCTCAATAATGATTTGGGGAAGTTAGACTTAAAAGCCACAATTCTTTAAAAGATGTAGTTGCAATTTTTCAGTCTAGTATTTTTTGGCAGATAATGTATGGTAGATAAATCTTATTATATTTCTATCAAGATTAACTTAAATTGATGCATTGATTACAATGATGGACAACTTCTTTTAAAAAGAGTTTGCTTTCATTTTTTGGAAAGTTGTAAAACTAAAAAAGATATAATTCTTTGTGAAATTAATTTTATTTTATATGAACACAACTCTATAAGTTCACAAATAGGGTTTCTCACTTTCTCTCAGACATAAATCACCAAGTACAACATGTAGATGCACATAGGAGAGAGGGTGGGAAAAATATATGAAGGGTTAGAGTAAAAGAAAACATACTTGATGGCAATGCTATAGTAGAAACAACACAACCAATGACATAATATTGTAATAGAAATAGTAATGGTAGGGCATATCTATGATCACATGGCTTCTCACTTATTTATACATCAATGGAGTTGTAAAATCAAGTAAATTAATTCTTAAATGTTTCTTATACAACCCACAATGAACAAAAAGATGCAAATTCAACAGAAATAATGTTGCCTTTCTGTTAGAGTGTACAAACAAAACCAGAATAGGGAAAATGTGTTAAATTGAACCCTGACTACAAAATAGAGTAAACAACATTGATTCACTAATGTGAGTATATTAAAAAGACTATCAAGGTAACAAGTCATAAATTCCCAGAGTGCACATCCTAAGACTAACGTTGTTTGCTCTATTGGTGACTAAACTAGCAAGATCAACATATTTGGGCTTGTTTGTAGTGTCCTTTATTATTTGTCCTACATAGGAAATGCTTCTCATTCAACTTGGCAATTGTGTAAGGTGCCCTTGCCCAAATTGGATTTTATGATGGCCTCAATCTTGAACGATGTAAGAGAGGAAAATACTTGGCCTCATGATTTTCCTTGATGGTCAATCTAGCATGCTTGGGTTGTAAATTGTTGGATGGGATAGAACTAACAGAATATGCATATTTCATCTGAATGGACAGGTAGATAAACAACTCCATCATTAATCCATGAAGATAAAAATGTTGTGAGTGTAGTCACCTTTAACATGGTAGGTAAAATAACCCTGGATTTGTGAGATTCCAATAGGTTGTTCCAAAGAAAGTGCTTCATCGACATATTACAACAGTTTTTTCTATATATGCATGTTTTGTTCATTTCTAATTCTACCATCATAGCACCCTTTTGCATGCTTCCAACTATTTGCTAGATGTAGTTACATTCTATGATATGTCTCTCAATCGTGCAACTTTTACTTGTGATGCCCTAGTCAACAAGTTAGTGGCCTCAACATTGAAAAGAATCCTGACTAACATGGTAATGAACTGAGGTGACTTCAATATGCTATTGGAAACCATCATGAAGGTTGTGCCCAATGACTTTTTTCTCTTGCAACATCATGGCTTTCCATGTTCAATGATGTCACTAACTAATACAAATAAACTTGTCAAAAGAAAACTTAAAACAAAGAGAGTATACAATACTGAGAAGCTAAGTATTGGTCCTCTTGTTCAAACCTGAGAAGCTAAGTAGTATATTCCATTTGCATTCCTCTATAGTAGATATACTAAAATTCTACTTTCCAATAGCAAGGGGTTGCAATCGTATGGAAAGTATTATAGCACTTACATTTTAGAGAGATTCCAATGGCCATAATATCGACAGTTCAATATAATGCTTAGTTGCATTAAACCATTGGTAGTAATGTGATTTGGTAGAACTATGAAGCATTTCCATCTCCAACTTTGCTTCTCACCTTCTCATTGTTCATCACCTGAGCTATGCATCATCATCACCAAGTTGCACCTTACTGTAAATGTAACACCCGGGCCAACTGCCTAAGGCTCTACTAGAGCTTTTAGGAATGGAGACTGGCACCACAGACCACCACTAGCCTTAATTACGCACTTTTTCCTCACTCATGTGCAAGCTGAGATCAACTTCCCAACTAGTCACCCATCCTAGTACTACTCCAAGCCGAGTACACTTAATTATGGAGCCCTTTAGTGATGGGCTCCTGGAATAGGAGGTGCACCTTGGTGATATGGGTAGTCCAATCATTCCTTTTAAGATCATTTTATCCAAGGTCTCAAATCATGGGATGTTACAATCTCTCTAATTTAGACTCTTGACGTCCTCATCAAGGATCAATATAAAGTCTCATAATATCTTCCCCATTTCAGTGCAGACCTAGAATGGTCCATGGACACCTAGCTCTCATCCACGACTACGAGCGCAAGGGTGGCTCCATCTCGTCTCAGCGGATAGCCCTTTCCAACTTTCCTGGACAACACATCTTAAGACTGGCATGCCACATGCCCATGTGGGCCCCACCTATTAGAAGGGTTATGACTCTGATACCATTTGTAACACCTGGATCCACTTCCCTAGGATCTAGTAGAAACTCTTCCTATCCCCAACATCTATGTTGGATGGGGTAAACCTATGGTAATAAAGTGGAGAACCTAGTTATCAAATTTGTGTGTGGAGAGATCACTGCCCAATTGTAATTGTTTATTTCAAAGTTCACATTAGAACTAAGAAAAACATGGTTGTGTCAATCAAAGATGATGGGGAAATTGTGTAAGATTCTTGTGTGAAGCATTTGTGAGAACATCAACACTATTTTCCACACATACATGGAAGGGCAGTGGCATTCCATCGTACACAAACACAGTCTTTCTGAACCTACAATTATTATCAAGAAAATCTATTAGTCAAAAATATGTAAATTGTTTTTTATTTAATTCATGTTATGATAGAAAACTTGAATTATTAATGGAAAGAATATAAGAGAGAAGTTGGTGTCTTATATAAAAGGAAACATTTTCATGGAGTAAAATTATTTTATTATAATATAGTTGATGTTCAAATTTCACTAGGCACAGTGGGGAAACCAACTAATTGTCTACTGATGGGTGCATATTCATCCTATATTTAGCTGCATTTTTAGCTTAGGTTTACATTCATTTTCATCACTTTAGTTTAAAACTACACAACATTTATTTTGTTAATTTGTAGGATTTTGATCCATTTCTCTAGCTTCCATGACAAGCTTGAGCTTCATTGCATGATAGGAGTGTACAAGATGGTGGTCCCGCAAAAAGAAACTTTTAAACAAATGGAAATTAATTCTGATGATCCGTTCATTCATCAGTTTTGAAGTCATCAGTTTGCATTACACCCACCAATCTAGCATGGATCTCCTTGATTAGCCAAGCTATCTGTTGTGATTCCTTCAGTAGAAGCTCCACAAGTGTAGGCCATCAACCTTACGCCAATATCCCTCACCCCATCCCAGCTTGCATCTGCCTATCTATCGGTTTGTATCGTCTTCCCTTACTTTGGTTGACAACTAAAGGAAGACCATCACTTGCTACCAGTTTCTGCCTTCTGATGTCTGGTCTGCATTCTATATCTAAGACTCCACTACACACACCTAATGATGGTCATCCAGGATCTACCATTTGAAGGTTGCCCTACACTCAACAACTGATGGTTGTTTTGTGCCACCTTCTGAATGAAGTCCGGCATGCCTTCTGATGATCATCTACTAGTGGTCCAAAAGATTGTTTGCCTACCAAAGGTTCCCCTACACTTTCCTTTAATGGTCGACCTGACCCTTAATCTACCAATTTAGTTATTGTATACCTAACCCATCTTCTTCCCTAGTTTTCCCTGTATCTTCACCATCATGGCGGTTGGGAGGGTTCTAAACTGATGATTCCAACTATAAATAGAAGGCCAAGAACTATAGAAAAGGGGATCCACCATTGATGTTGCAAGAGTGCCATTGTCACTCCATACCTTCGACCCCTAGATCCTTCAAGCTTTACCATCATTTGATGAACATCGATCAAATGTGCTTTCACCTCCACTGCCACTAAGGAACCAAGGCTCCAACCTTAGAGGAGGTATGTTCCCTAGAGCCTTTTTGCATTGGTTGATGACTTCCATATTCATCAACCTACTACTCCCTCCTCATTGTGAAAAGAACCAACCTTGAAGTAGGAAAAATAGCAATCCAATTCCACCTCTAACGAAAATCCAAAAATGGGCCTACGGATGTGTTGTCCACCATCAGTTTCCACTATGAAGTATAAAACACATATGCATGCTTAGTGTTAGGTTTACATTAATTTTATAAACACTAAAAATCACTTTTTTATTTTTATTAAATTAGGTTATCAAATCCATACTATCTTGTAGATTATATTATTCTGAGTTCATAACATATTTTACTCTATTTTATGACTTATAGATTGTTATTTATGAATTTCAGAAAACCTAACCAATTAGATAAATCTGTAATAATTGCATTTTATTAGGTTGAATTTAGGCAATGAAATTGATGCCATTGGATGGAGAAAAATCTTGGGATTTTAGAACATATTTTATTTAATTGTTCTAAATTATAGATAATTCATTATGAATATTTGCATTTGTGATCAAATAGGAAATCCACAAAATCCATGTATATTTCCTTTATCTAGTTAGATAGTGTGGGACCCAGTCATGATATACAACCACCTGGTGTCAGGCTTACAACCCACCAGGAGCACTATTCCTTGCAATCAAAACAAAACAAAAGTTGGAAATTTGGAATTTCCCTTGTCAACCAAATGGAACCAATATCGAGAAAGAGGGTGGAGAAGGAAAATGTATGATCCTTGTCTTCTTCAAACCTGTTGAATGCCAAGATTTGTGATTCTATTCAGACCTATGATCCATGGTGGCAATGTGAACTTTCCTCGAGAAAATAAGGGTTATAGTTACACCCATTGGCCAAGATGAAGATAAGAAACCCAAACATGTCTTGTCGGGTGCACTAGGCACCACGTTGACCCTGCCACTATGGCTAGTGGGCCTTCTAGAAGAACTCAACCATCCCTAATAAATTTAAAATGAGGATCTCAGTAAATGAACTTGGAGTGCAAATGTTTTGGTCCTAGTGAACTGAGTAGTCCACTACCTAGACCATAAGGTGATCAAAGGATAAAATGCTAACTCCTATTCTGAGAGCGGGCGTAGAGTAGATCGTGGTATAACTTCCCAAGATTTGAGGCCTTGGATAACATGATCTTATAAGGAACGATTGCACTACCCATATCATCAAGGTGCACCTCCTTTTTAGGGAGCTCATCACTAAAGAAATCCATAGTTAAGTGTGCTCTACTTGGAGTAGTACTAGGATGGGTGACCAGTCGGGAAGTTGATCTTGGCTAGTGTGTGAGTGAGGAAAAAGCGCCTTGTTAAGGCTAGTGGTGGTCTGTGGAGCCAGTCGTCATTCCTAAAACTCTACTAGAGCCTTGGGTAGTGGGCCCAGGCGTTACAAATGATATCAGAGCCAAAACCCCTCCAATATGTGGGGCCCACATGGGCATGTGGCATGCCAGTCTTGAGTCATGCGGTCCAGGCATGTTGGAAAGGGTTGTCCATGGTGATGTATCCACCCTTGTGTTGGTATTCCGTGATCGGGAGTTGGGTATCCATGGGCCATTCTGGGTCTTCACTGAAATGGGGAGATCTTATAAGGCCATATAATTGAGCCTTGATGGGGACGTCAAGAGTCTAAGTGAGGGAGATTATAACATCCTAGGATTTAAGGCCTTGGATAACATGATCTTAAAAGGAATGATTGGACTACCCATATCACTAAGGTACACCTCCTTTTCAGGAAGCCCATCACTAAAGAACTTCATAGTTAAGCGTGCTCAGCTTAGAGTAATACCAGGATGGTGACTAGTCGAGAAGTTGATCTTGGCTTGCACGTGAATATATATGTATTTCAGAGATGGTGATAGTCATGGGGTCACTGACAACCACCATGGAGAACCAAAGAGAAAATTCCTCAAGGATTATTTATTACTTTATCCAAGGGATCAAATAGGATATAAAAAGGTAAAAGGAAGAAAAAGATTGAGAAGACTGTGAACATTAATGGAGGGATGCATGAGAAGTGTATAGGAGAAAAAGTCATGGTACTCTATGTCTTAGATGTGAAGAAAAGAAAGACCATAATTGTTAATGCAAAATGGAATACAACAATTTGAGATAAAAGAAAAATAATACTGACCATTTGAATAATATTCGACCTAGAAAAGAGTCAAGTTTTAGAAAATTTAGGAGACCAAGTGTGAGACAAACCTAGGGAATTGAATCGCAAAAGAGATCATTAGAACCTTATAAAGGTGAAATTTGATGCTATAATATAGATATCAACTTTCCTAATCAAATTAAGGTATCTAGAACCATTCACTAATATAAGGATTGACGCCTAGATTAATCAAAGAGTGTAAATATGACTTTTATGTCAAATTCCACTTTTGAAGACAATTAATAACTAACTTAGTAATTTTGGTTTTATCTCATATTTTCTTTTTAAAACGAAATTAGGATAGTTATTATTGTTCAAACAATGTGAAAATTGGCATCCATGCTAAATGAGACTCAAAGAACATGATTTTCATATTAGATTTGGGGTTTGAAATTTTCTTTTATGAGTTATAATATAATTAGATTATGGGATCATCACCATTGTATGTATCACAATTTTGTATCTTGATTATTAACTTTTATTAAATTGTATCTAATTATTTCACATTGTTTCAAAAAGATTTGTATAGTATTATTATGCACAAAAATCCATATATTACTTAGTACATTAACTTTACTTTTTTAGATGATTGTACATGAAAATTCCAATTATTATCGTAATACATGTATTAAGCACATTATCCTTTACTTAGCCATTATGTGAAAGGGTGGCAACCCGCCATGCTAAATGAGATTACTAAAAACCAAAACACGAGCGATCACTAATTAATCACATCACCCAGAAGTGGGATAATTAAAACCGAAATAAATTTCTCAAATATGTCTAAGAACATTTACATATAAGTCCAACATCTTGCATAAAAGCTCATACTGTACCAGGTACTTACACAACTGTCCAGTGGCCTCAACCACAACCTCTATACAAAATCATTATATATATATATATATATATATATATATAGTCAGGCTAGAATACACTCGAGTGTATCCGGAGCGGAATACACTCAAGTAGTTTTTCATGATGCAATATTTTTTTTGAAAATCCAATCCATTGATCTTCTTAAATGTCTCGTGAACAACTCATACGCAAAATTTGAGCACATTTGGATATGTATAGCTCATGTTATGAAGACTGCACAAATTATGCATTTCAAATTAGTTTCACGCGTCGATTTTGTTTCCCTTGGATGAGTGACTTACACTCATCCAAATGGGCTCAAAATTTGTATGTAGCCTAGTTATAGTATGACGGTGAAGATCAACAGTTTACATTTTGCAAAAATTAGTCTTGATATGCAAACACACTTGAGTGTATTCATGCGATCCGTACACTCGAGTGTATTCTAGCCTGACTCTCTCTCTCTCTCTGTATATATATATATATATATATATATATATATATATTTATTTATATATATATATATATATATATATATATATATATATATATATATATATGACATATACAAACATCAACTTACTGCCAAAAATCTGAGTTGAAACATATCATCTAAAAAACTTCCCATTCCTAGACATGCGAGTACATGGACAACTCTAGGACATACTAACAATTAGCCAACCTTCTTCTCCTACTGATCTTCAAGCTGTTTTTCCATACCACAACAATCTTGACAATGTCGTTGATGATCACCTAAAAGGATGTGGTGACCCACGAGGTGAGACCCATGTCCCAACAAGAGATATAACTCTCAACAACAATTTCATCTTACAATAGGTTATGTAATTAAATAGGCAAGCAGATAGTATAACAGAGTTTAGGATTTAACATAGGATGCAAAGGAACAGATAAAGCTATCACTATTTAAACAATTGATTTCTCTTACCACATTATATATCAACTAAACTTTAAAATAAACAAGGCAACAATTATCATCCAGTGTGAATCATCGTATCACCCTAACAAATATGCTAAATGGTTGTATTACATATTTATTAAGCCTAGGGAAGTTTGAGCCATACCACTCAAGCATTCAACTGACCACTATGAAGTTGCAATCAGTTCCGTACAAGATCTAGGAGAGCCAGAATCCTAAGATCTCTTCCCCTCAGTTAGTATGAGTCTGTCGCAATGACATATTAGTCAAGTTGCAATCATCCTATTTCTCTATGGGTATTCTAGTTACAACACTAGAAACCAGGGTATTAAACCCTATTAGTCGAGGTATAACTACATCCATCCTCAATAATACCATTTATACATATACATTCATCCTAGATATGGCCTCGACCATTCTCTAAAATCTTGGCATCAGGATGAAAAGGATATACCCTCCTTGCACCTACATATACTCAATAGTATATGACTCCGAGTATTCCTTTCTCAAAACCTCATTTTTCTATTCAGCAAGTCCTAATACTACAATAGCTCTATGTAACAGGGAACTAAGTGATTAGGGATTCTCTTGATTATTTATTTCCAATTGGGTGAGTTCAGGTTCATCAATCAAGTTACGTGAAAACCCTAAAAGATTTCTATAAAAACATTAGTATAAGACAACTTTAGAAGATATAAAATGTATGTAACATATTCTTTATCACAACATTATTGAGTACTAGTCCACTGACAAATCATGAAGAAGATTACACCTCCACTAGGACATAACATGACCCGCAAGCCATTAAGGCCAAAACAACAATTATCCTCCTACAAGAAGATCATTATCATCTGAGCTTTATATATGCTTCATCATTTCTCCTTGAACTTACCATTCTAGGTTTAGTGAAAATGTGCATCAAACATAGGAGTCATGACATTGTTAAGAGTATAAAAAGGAGTTACTCTAACATTATGAATGTAACTTTCACCATATTAATCATCAATAAAGAGATAGGAGTATTGAACCATCATTAGCTAACTATCTACAAGAAAGGTTCCAAAGTATATGTTGAATTTGTATGACCAAATCAACTCATAGATAACCCATCGATTCATTTGATAATCATAGAAAACCCATTAGATTATTGAAAAACTTAGTAGGAATACCATGTCATTAACCCTATCATTACCATCAGTTGAGTTGATGTACAGTAAGAGCCATCGATTCTTTAATGAACTTAGTGAAATACATTATTCTATTATCTAGGTTAAACCATCATTTCATTAGAGTACATAGATGAACCATTCATTCTTTGCACATATGCTAAGACCATTGATTCATTTCTATAATTACTCAAAAATTCAAAATCTTGTACCTAACCTGCCATTGATTTATATAAGTACTTAGCCAAGAAAAGGACCATCGGATCTTTATTGTACTTAACCACAAGAAAACCCATCAAGTTATGAAAGACCACAAGAAAACCCATCAAATTATGAAAGAATACACATAAAACCATTGGTTGATTACTTAACCCTAGGTCCATTTAAGTAAAGTCATTGGTTCATTACCCAAGTAGTGTCAATGATCATCACACTAAGTAAAGCCATCATTAACTTACTCTTAACAAGTCCATCAAACTAGGTGTTAGGGAAAACCATCATTTCTTTACTCAATGAAATCAGCAAAATCCATACTAAACAAACCATGGTTTTCTTTGCTATAGTGAAATAAGTTCTATCTCTTTTTATGCACTACCATCGTTTCATCATATTCAAGTCCAAAATAGTTCATATCCATGAAATAAAAGGGTACAAACATATGAACAAAAGCTAGTTAACATAACACAAACTATTTTTCATGCATGTAAAATGGTTTACAAAGGATCATCATCCACCATATCAAGTATGTTCTAGGGTATGATCGACATAAAGTAAGTTAAGAAAAAGTTAGAAAATGATTTGAAGGTTATATAACTAGCCTCAAGGTAGGTGATGAAGGTCCAAATAGAAATATAGCTCAAAGAGAGAGGATGAAACCCTATCTTACGTGCCCAAAGCTCCAAAACATCTCCTTTCTACAAGATCAAGGTGAAATCTAGGGAAAAGAGAGAAGAAAATGAGACTTCATCCAAACATGCATAACCTCTCACCAAGAGAAGCTAGGGTTTTGCCCAAGGAAGAAGAAAGAAGAGAGAAAATAGCAAGGAACATGATAGAGATGAAGAACTTTATCATCTAGGTCAAGAGCTAGCTTAAGAACCTCCAAGCTACCCTAGAGTTTCTTGATAAAAACCTTAAAGAAACATGCATGCGAACTCCACCTAATATGTTACAACCCATTCCTAGCTTTGCTGGTAATCCTAGAGATTTAAGATAATCTTAATACTTGGCATACTTTTGTTAGTAATATTGTATGTTGTGCTTTATCTTAACTTCAGTAACCTTAAATACTTACTTCGGCAAGTCATTATCATGACTTAAGCATACTAAAAAGATATGAGTTGGAGTTAATATAGCATTAACCCATACATGTATGCAAGAAGAGAGTTAATGACATTGGAGGAAATAATTAATAAATAATTTTACTGGAAAATAAAATTTAAATAATATTGTAATATTATAGAGAATTCAATTATGAATGCAATATAAAAATAATGAATCAAATCAGAGTTAAAATGAGATAGTTATGCCCTTTTTAGTAAATATGTACTGAGTATCGCGACCGCGATCGCAACCGACGTTGCGTCGACACCGTGACCGTGACTGACGCTGCATCAACATAGTGACTCATGATGCTAGTGTCACGACCTATGATGCTGCGTCGTGTGTCACGACCGTGCCTGATGCTTTGTCATGTGTCGTGACCGCGACCGACGCCACCTAGGACAATCAATCGTAAAATGATCATATCTCAAGATATACTTATCTCATTTCAATGAAACGAAGTGTGTTGGAACTGTGATTCAATCCTCTATCAACCCAGACAAATTTCTCTATGATGGTGACCTAGAGGGTGACTTCTGGGGTGAATTTTGGGGAAGAATGTGAAGGATGGTGGAGATCCAAAAGGGTTGCTATAGATTTGACTTGGTAAGTAGTTTTACCGTCGATTCTTCCTCCTCCTCATTTCCCCTTGCTCGGGATCCATAATCCAACAAATCTAAGGTTTGTCTTAACCTCCAATTTTCATCTTCTACCTATAGAAGACCATCTTTAGGGTTGAAAGGAAGAAGAAATTAGTGATTTACTAAAGTTCTGATATGGATTCGAGAGTTTCAGAGATGTGCTGCGTTTGTAAGGTGTTTTTACACCTTAGGGTGAGTGGGTACTTCCTTTAAATAGTAAATTGCATGAAAATGAGTTAAATCATCAAAAAGTCTTCAATTGCTTGGTATGCGAGTACAAACACTAAGTTGCCTTTTTGATCTAGCTTTTGCAAGTTAAATGAAATGAATTATTCATCTGTTGTGATGAATTTCTGATGATAAAATCTTATTATAAATGGGTACAATCCATCTAAATGACAATTCTTAAAGTATTTGCAAAGAATATAAGAGTAAACTGAAATCTAAGATTTTTGGCTATGGCTGAAATTGTTGTATAATTGAATAAAGAAGTTTGTCTAGTTGAATGTCCTTGCTTACGAATGATTGTTTTATTTGTATGCGTATTACATATATGTAAAATAAGATCTTGCATTTCATTTGATGATATCAATGTTTGCTTGATATATCTGTAAGAGGGTGAAACCCTAAATGAATTGAAAATTGGAGGTTTGCAATTAGACATCTTGATTCAATGTTATTCTTAATAAATGATGTTATAGTGAATGGCGTGGAAACACTAGTTTAGTTCATTATAGGGTTTCATATATATTCGATTATATATGAACTAATGAGAGCAATTCTTATTGAATGATGTTATGATGTATTCAATCCTTATGCGAGTTATGTGATAAGTGAATGAGGTAAATGAAACCCTAATGATAGGGTGTTCAGTGAATCAAGTATTGTGATATCAATATTTCTTAGTTTGAGACGTGGTGATGCTAAACAGTTCAATTGTGGTAAAAGTTATTAGATGGTTTATGAAATGAACAGTTTACAAAGCTAAACAAAGATATGTTGGTGTGATGATTGAATTGTGAATTTAAAGAGTGATTTATACATGTAGATGCCCCAAACATTGTAGAATCCTCGCAGGATGAGGCTTGTGTTGTGAGGAGAAAACGGTTTCCGAACTGGAGGTAGTGCAAATCAAGGTAAGCCGGAGCACACCAGAAGGGTGCGAGGGTCTTGACTAGTAGGGAAGACTCCTTACAATTGTGTGGTACCCAACACCAACCGGGGATGTCGGCGGTACCTGTGTTACATGTTGAGTGATCAGTGGTCAGTAGGTCCACTAATGCACAATAAGCCTGGGGGCTTTGACTCGTGGCCTGAGTACCCAGGTAGAGAGGTGGAGTCTGAGATATCTGGCCACTTCCATTAGCTGTCGAGAGGCAGACGAGTCGATGCCCACTGCAGATGGGGTCTTACTCAAGAGATAGGCTTAGAAACTCGGGCATGCTTCTAAGCCTTGTACAGTGAGATTGTAGCTTGTTGTGATTCTTTCACATGTTGTGGTACACCTCATGTGGGTTCATGGCATAATAAGATGAATGAGAGGTTAAACAAGTGTGTGCATTTATTCAATTATCCTTTGTATATTTCAGAGTTATTAGTTCTCTTTGAGATTAATCAAGCATGTTCATATATTGATTCACTCTTGTTGATATCTAGAGTATCCTGCCATATTTATGATTGTGAATGATTAGACTCTTTTAAGCTTACTGCTATTATAATTGATATTAGTTCCTCGACAATATATCTATAACTATATAAGTGCTTTAAACTATTTCTTTGAAGTACTCATTCACTAAGTGAGTAGGCTCACCCCTCTACTCAAAATTTTTAGGGAAACCATGTGGACTGAAGATGCCATTGCATTAGCATAGATCTGCCATAGGAGTTAAGTATGAGATTAGCTTAGTTCAGTTAGTCCCTATCACTCTAGGTCCTTGTATAGATGTGAGAGAGTTGTAAATGATGTTTTGTCTCTTTGTTTCCTTAATAAGAGAGAATGTATTTGATTATCATGTCATATGTACATGGAAGTGTGAGAAATAAAATGAATGTATGGATGTGTATCATTAATGTTGAGACCATGTTAGAGTAATCAAAGTTTAATTCTCTTGTAAAGTTTGTTTATGTGATTGTATGCAAGAAAACAAAGTGTTTGAAATGAAAAAAAGGAAAAAAAAGTTGGGAATGAGCTTTGTATTAAGTATAATCCTCAACTTATGCCTTAATCTCATGATTTGTGGAAATCGTAGGAAGCGGGCTTAACAACTTGGTATCAGAGCTTAGGCTGAGTCATCAGGGACCATTAGGATAGAAAGTTAGAGTTATAAGTGTGGCAGATAGGAGGTGTTGTGTCTCTATCTTTGGGAGGTCAGAGTATTTAGATACCCTATCCTGATATCTGAACACTTAGGTTGACCAGTATCAAGCTACTCTGTCTATTCTTCTCTGGATGCCCTATCCAGGTATGCAAAGGAAGGATGGGCTAGAGAGAAACCCTATAAATCTTAGGGTTAGGAGATTGGAAAGTAATGAAGGAGTAAGATATTAAACATAGACTGTGATACAACTCTTGCTTTATATTGCTTCTTTGATTGGAGATCAATAGAAATGCTCTTATATGTATGAATTCAGATTATCAGTTTGTAGAATATATATGGTTCTTTTATATTGTTGTGTATCATGAAGTGATTCAGTTATTGTTTATATTCTTTGTATCAAGTAGACCAGAAGTTATGTTTAAATGAGTTTGCCCCAAGTGGATATTCTTTCCACATGTTTGAGATTAATAGGAGTTGGTTAATCTTGAGTAGCTCTTGGCTTTAGGACTGTAGGTTCGGCCAGGTCTGGCTGGCAGGATGCATTACTGGATCTAATGACTCCTATTAACAATATAATAAGAGTAGACTCGAGATAAATTAGACCCACATCATAGTGAGAATGTACATACACTAAGATGTTGAAACATATGGGAAAGATTAGAATAGCTAAGAATTAGTTGGAACTGATATCTAAGATCCAACTTTGGGGCCTCATATGAGAAACCCTTAATTGGAAATAAAGGAACATGACATAAGGTTCAGATTAAGTTTACTGGTTAGTATTATATGAACTCTAAATATGAAATATGCAAAAAGATATGAGAAAAGTATGTAAGGGCCAAGATAGTAAGAATCAACCATGAGGAATGGATCATATAATGAAGTACAATGCTTTTATGTACTCCAAAGTAAAGGGAAAATAGAAGAAAAGAGTTAAGTATATGATAATTTCATAGAATTGAAGAGTCTTTAGAAGAGTTAAAGTAAAGAGAATTAGATGAACATGTAAATTATAAGACTAGGACAAGAAACTTAGTTGAAACAAAGAGAAATGTTAGAAATGATGAGCTTGATTAAGGAATGAGGGTTATGATATAATTGAGAGCATGGAATGTATACCTTTATTATGAAGTTTAATACATTCATCCTTACTACCTTTGGATTCTAAGTTTCTATAGAACAACAAACTAGTTTCTAAAATAAGAACAACAGTGTAGCTAAACAAATGAATATGGCATAAAAAGGTAAACTATATTCAAGAAGGAAAAACTAGATTGAAAGAGAAACTATGGTTAACCCCTGTATGAGTTGTTTGATTCAAAATGAAGGACATGTAATGTATTATACATAAGATAAAGCCAGTAGGGAGAATATTGATTTAGAATTTCAACTTCACATTAGTAGAAGGATACAAAGAAATATGTGCAACATGGTATACATGATCATACACATGAATAAGCAACATGATCATAAGAAAAAATTAAAAGTTAAAGATGATAGGTGGAAGAGTAGTATATGGTAAGAGGGTTATGGAAAGTAAGGAAGGGTTTGAAACATGATGGAGTAATATATATTATAAAAGAAAGATATTAGGAGATTCAAGAAAGTGCTAATTAGTCAAGTGTCCTTGTTGATAACCAATTAAACCTACATATGAGAAATGTATTAAGGGAATGTTTGACGATAAGAATTCTAAGTCTCAAAATCATCTTCTCTTTCATACCTTCCTTAATGAGAGAAAGGTGGAAATGAAGTGATGGAAAATGAATCATAACTGATGCACAAATACCATGGTAGAGACATCTAGTGAATGTAATAATTACACACAATATGATGATGAAACCCTAGCAGGGTAAATTGAGAATGTAATATATCTAAATGGCCAAGTAAGAAAGGAAATTCAATTGATAAGATAAGGAAGACTTTAGTAAAACTCGTGAGACCCAAAGTTTGAATTTCAAATTAAGGGAGTAAAGTCACATCACAATAACATCATGTTACTAATAAGGACCAAACCCTAGAATGTTTAGAGTTGTAGTAGTCCAAGGGATGTCACTAGTGATTTGACCTTGAATACTAGCATCTCTATAAAACAAGATCATGAGATGTGTACTATGAGAAGTAAACTAGCACTGATAGCAATCTATTGTTTAAAGGTAGATAATCTAAAAGGTAGATATACAATATGGAAATGATTCAGAGCAAAGGATAAGAAATAGATTTGAAATGTAACAAGTGTGTTTTGAACAAAAAAGAGAAATACAATATGAGGAAAGTGTAATCTTAAAATAAATTCTTACAGTGATAGAAAGAATGATGAATAATCTATTCTTACCTTGAATGTTTCAATGTTAGGGATGTTTATTCTATATGATCTGAGTGAGAAGGATAAGTAAGAAGAAGTAGTAATGAATGAGAAGAGAAATAAGAGAAAATAATGGCTTTCAGTAATATACGTGAATTTGTTTTTAGAAGTGTAATTTGTTGAAGGTGTAATGAGGGATGTAAATTGGTTCTATGTATGATTTCAATGTACATGTGCAAGCAATATGTTAATTACAGGTGTCTGATAGTAGTCATTCATACCAGTAATCCATCTTAGTATTGTACAATTGTGGTATGGTGATATGGGTTGAATGATTGTAAAACAAATGGATGGTTACCCTGATAAGGTAGTCTTACCTATTCAGTCATATGAATAGAAGGGATGATAACCAGATTGTATTGATTTGTAACCCTAATGAGGTATAGCTTGTTATACCTAGCTTTAATATAATTAAGTGATGGTAATTGGGTATGAATAGTCCTTGAATGACTAATACAATCATGGAGTACTCTGTTACCGTTGGTGAACCTCTAGTATGATATAACCCGATGGTTACACATTGATTTATGTGTGGGTCCATACTTAAGAATAGTATGGAATGTGATGGTGATGCTTCACCTGATGCATATATGATACAATGGGGATGTCGTGAGTAAGGGTTTGGGTATAAGTGTTGATTAGTAATATTAATATAATTTATCTTGTTGAACCTAACTCTAATACAAATAGATAAATATGAATATTCATGTTTAACATTCTTATATGATGAAATGATGGTGGAATAACCTCCTTAATATGATCATAACCTTAATATGTTAATTGGTGGTTATCATAGCCACGTGGTTGATACTTTCTTATGCTAAACATGTGCATTATGAATATGATGAGGGTTAATCATATCTAGATTACTTGTATGTTGATGTAATAAAGGAATGTTCTTAATGTTAATATAACCCTGGTATGATTGTTTATGAATATATCCTAGATCATTAATGAAATATTGTGTTGATCCCGAGTATTATATGTAAGTGATGTTTTTGAGCTTTGTTATAAGGCATGCAAAGATAATGATGAACTTGCAGGGAATAGTATGATGGTCTTAATGACCTTTGGGCATGGTTGAGCCCTGGATGAGGTGTAATCCTCTTGTGTTGATAAGGGTTGATACCCTATGATATTGTGAAAAGGATTTATATCTTGTGATAGTATGATAACAGGCATGGTCTCATGAATGGAAAGTTAATAGTAACATGTGATGATGAGATGAGAAATTATGTTTCACACATTTTATATCTTTTAAAAGTTTTGATTTGAAGAGGAACAAATGACTCAATGTTGAAAATAAAATTCTACACCATAGTATTCGAAAGCTTAGAAGGAGAGAGATACCCCTAGTAAAGGTTCTTTGGAGGAATCATGTATAGAAGAAGTTACTTGGAAAGTAGAATTGGAGATGTTTAACAAGTATCTTTTCCTCTTTTATAAATTTTGAGATGAAATTTTTATTAGTGGGGGAGAATCGTTACAACCCGTTCCTAGCTTTGTTGGTAATCCTAGAGATGAAAGATAATCTTAATGCTTGGCATACTTTTGTTAGTAATATTGTATGTTGTGATTTATCTAAACTTCTATAACCTTAAATACTTATTTAGGCAACTCATAATCATGACTTAAGCTTACTATACAGATATGAGTTGGAGTTCATATAGCATTAACCCATACATGTATGCAAGAAGAGAGTTAATGACATTATAGGAAATAATTAATAAATAATTTTTATTTGAGAATAATATAAAAATAATTTTTAGGAGTGTATAAATTTCAATTATGAATCCAACAAAAAAAGAATAAACCAAATCGGAGTTAAAATAAGAGAGTTATGCCCTTTTTAATAAACATGTACTGAGTATCGTGACCGCGACCGATGTTACGTCGACACCGCAACCCGCAATGCTAGTGTCGTGACCCATGACGCTAGTGCCATGGCCCAAGATGATGTGTCATGTATCGCGACCACGACCGATGCTGAGTCGTGTGCTGCGACCGTGATCGACGCCGCCCAGGACAACCAATCGTAAAATGATCATATCGCGAGCTATACTTATCTATTTTCAACAAAACAAAGTGTGTTGGAACCATGATTTGATCTCCTATAATCCCAGACAACTTGCTTTATGAGAGAGCGACCTGGAGAGTGATTTATAGGGAAAATTTTGGGGAAGAATGTAAAGAACGGTGGAAATCCAAAAGGGTTTCTATAGATTCGACTTGGTAAGTAGTTTTAACAGTCGATTCTTCCTCCTCTTCATTTCCCCTTGCTCGAGATCCATAATCCAATGAATCTAAGATTTGGTATAACCTTCAATTTTCATCTTCTACCTACAACATACCATCTTTAGGGTTGAAAGGAAGAAAAAATCGGTGATTTGCTAAAGTTTTGATATGGATTCGAGAGTTTCAGAGATGTGCTGTGTTTTTAAGGTGTTTTCACACCTTAGGGTGAGTGGGTACTTCCTTTAAATAGTAGTTTGCACGAAAATGAGTTAAATCATCAAAAATCTTCAATTGCTTGGCATGCAAGTACAAACACTAAGTTGCCTTTTTGATCTAGCTTTTGCAAGTTATATGAAATGAATTATTTATTTGTTGTGATGAATTTCAGATGATGAAATCTTATTAGAAATGGGTACAATCCATCTAAATTATAATTCTTAAAGTATTTGTAGAGATTATAAGAGTAAACTTAAATCTAAGATTTTCATCTATGACTAAAATTGTTTTATAATTGAATAAAGAAGTTTGTCTAGTTGAATCTCCTTGCTTATGAATGATTGTTTTATTTGTATGCATATTACATATATGTCAGATAAGATCTTGCATTTCATGTAATGATATCAATGTTTGTTTGAAATATCAGTAAGAGGGTGAAACCCAAAATGAATGAAAAATTGGAGGTTTGCAATTAGATATCTTGATTCAATGTTATTCTTGATGTATGATGTTTTAGTAAATGGCATGGAAACCCTAGTTCAGTTCCTTATAGGGTTTTATATATATATTCAATTATATGTGAACTGCTGAGAGAAATTCTTATTGAATGATGTTATGTTGTATTCAATCCTTATGCGAGTTATGTGATAAGTGAATGAGGTAAATGAAACCCTATTGATAGGGTGTTCAATGAATCAAGTATTGTCATATCAATGTTTCTCAGTTTGAGACGTGGTGATGCTTAACAGTTCAATTGTGGTAAATGTTATTAGATGGTTTATGAAATGAATGGTTTACAAAGATGAACAAAGATATGTTGGTGTGATGATTGAATTGTGAATTAAACATATAGATGCCCTGAACACCTGTAGAATCCTTGCAGGATGAGGCTGCATTGTGAGGAGGAAATGATATCCCAACTGGAGATAGTCTAGATCATGGTAAGTCAGAGTGAACCAGTAGGGTGAGGGGGTCTTGACCAGGAGGATAGACTCCTTACAGTTGTGAGGTGCCTAACACCAACTAGGGATGTCGGTGGTACCTGTGTTACATGTTGAGTGATCAGTGGTCAGTGGGTCCACTGATTGATAATAAGCCTGAGGGCTTTGACTCGTCACCTGAGTACCCAGGTTGAGAGGTGGAGTCTGAGATATCTGGCCGCTTCCATTAGTCGTCGAGAGGAAGACGAGTCGAGGCACACTGCAGATGGGGTCTTACTTAAGAGATACGCTTAGGAAACTGGGCATGCTTCTAAGACTTGTACAGTGAGATCGTAGCTTGCTGTGATTCTTTCACATGTTGTGGTACACCTCATGTGGGTTCAGGACATAATAAGATGAATGAGAGGTTAAACAAGTGTGTGCAGATATTCAATTATGATTTGTATGTTTCTGAGTTATTAGTTCTCTTTGAGATTAATCAAGCATGTTCATATATCGATTCACTCTTGTTGATATCTCGAGTATCCTGTCATATTTATGATTGTGAATGATTAGACTCTTTTAAGCTTACTACTATTATAATTGATATCAGTTCCTTGACAATATATCTATAATTATAGAAGTGCCTTAAACTATTTCTTTGAAGTACTCATTCACTGAGCGAGTAGGCTCACCCCTCTACTCAAACATTTTAGGGAAACCATGTGGACTGAAGATGTCATTGCATTAGTGTAGATCTTCCACATGAGTTAAGTATGATAATAGCTTAGTTCAGTCGGTCCCTATCACTCTAGGTCCTTGTATAGATGTGAAGGAGATGTAAATGATGTTTTGTATCTTTGTTTCCTTAATAAGAGAGAAGGTATTTGATTATCATGTCATATGTACATGGAAGTGTGAGAAACAAAATGAATGTATGGATGTGTATCATTAATGTTGAGATCATGTTAGAGTAATGAAAGTTTAATTCTCTTGTAAAGTTTTTTTATGTGATTGGATGTGAGAAAACAAAGAGTTTGAAATGAAATAAAAGGAAAAAAAGTTGGGAATCAGCTTTGTATTAAGTATAATCCTCAAAATTATGCCCTAATCTCATGATTTGTGGAAATTTTGGGAAGCAGGCTTAATATAATATTTGACCTCAAAGAGTTTCTCCTTTTCCACCAAGCAAAGGGGAGAGCCTCCCAAATAGCAAGAAGGTTAAGGGGGTTGTGTAAAGAGTTCGTTTGGGTGAAATAAGGGGTGTATATATACCTTTAGATACGGGAGAGGGGAAGTGGATTGATGTGTCAAAACATGCATGACATGTGTCCAAAAGTCAAAATTAGTCCTTATCCATGCATGTAGAAGTTCCATTAGATCTTTACCAAGGTCTCTCATCTGTTCATGCCTTGGTGATCTCATCACAGAGAGTCATCATTAAACTGATTGATTTGTTCATAACACTTAACCATTTTGCCAAAACTGACCACCCATTGGATCATGCACATCAACTAGCATTTCATCTATTTTAGGTGTCAAGAGAGAGCCATTGGACCCACAACTACAAGGAGGACCCTTTGGGTTAGTGATAAAGTGAAACTTTCTCTCTCTTTAGTGTGTGTCCCCTCTATCACTACCTTTCTCTTTGTTCTTCCTTTTATCTTCAACTGCATTTTCAAATCTAATTTTATGAATAACTGATTGGTCTAATACACTTTTGACACCATGGATATACTCAATTTAATAAAAATCATTTCTAGACTTCTATCATATCTTATCACTCATTCAACATTTGATTCTATCTTTGAGTACACCAGTGCCTTAATATGGTGCCCATGTGGTAGTGCTTTTTCTCACGATTGGAACACATGTTGTTTCATCAAAATCAAAGCTACAATGAGAAAGTTATGCCAAATTGAAGACCTTGACCTCTAAACCTACTTTTAAATATTTCCTATCATTAATCTCGTGTTTAGGGCAGACTAGGGCCTCATTGAGCCTACTCAATAGTCATGACCAAACTACAGGTTGTGCTTTTCCCCTCTCTCAATATAGGTGGGTCTCTTTTGGGCCATAGGATCAAGTCACATGGATTGATCCCTCGCATATGACAAGTGTGCCCTCATCCCCTACCTTCATACTCAGCCACCAGTGCTCTTTGCGTTGCCACCACCAACCCCCTTTGGTGCCACCAATCCCCTCCCGTTCTCACTACTTTTCACCAAACTGAACCCTATACTCACTTCCTTTCTACCCCAATTCATTTCGCCTCTCTTCTATCGATCTATCTTTCCCCTACCACTTGGTGCTTCCCTCTTCTTCTTCCCTCACTCTGTGGTGCCACCTTAGAGCATGATTTAAGCTTTTTGCCTCCTCAACTGCTTGGGAAAATCGAGTGGTAGCTTTAAAATTGCTTGGTTGAGCCATGTGTAAACGACATCAGGGTCGGACACCTAGGTCCTGGATGGCCACACACCCCTTTGCTCTGGAGAGGACTGGTCCAATGGAGTTGTGGTCCATGTGAGTGGGATCCTCAGGTAAGAAGACACCCCCTAGAGACATAGGCTATGATATGACTTTTTGCAAGCTCCAACTCACCCCCATCCCATGTGTGCAATGGAAGTAGACAAAAGTTGCATGGTGGTGAGGGAGGACCACAAATCACGAACCACAACTCCTAAGGTGGCTAGGAGTGATTGGAAGCCATGGGAAACCTGAGTCAACTACCAAACAAGGCTGAGATTCACCGACCCTGTGGGTGCTCTCTTAACCAGTAGCTCTTAGATATGAGGTCCTTTATTTGCCACATCATTTCTTTGGTAACACCTAAATCCCGTTCTCCTATAGTTTCAATGCGAAGATACAAAAAAATCACATCTTGCACATCCTTTGGCCAAATATGACTTATAATATACAATTTTTTATCCTCTCGAAAAGATCTATCAACTAAACCTAATTTTGGAACCCAAATCTACTTGTACTTCTATTGTTTCTCCAAAAATACTTTCTTTGAATCTTTTGAAGATGTTTAAGGCTAGTAAGCACTCCATCTTAATCTTTTATGCTCCAAAACATGATGATATCTATAAATTAGTAACTTATTCTAGATGGGATTTAAATGATATCCTGGATAATCTTGATGTACTTTCAGTGACTATCGTGACCTAAAAGTAGCTCTTTATTGTTAGTTGCATGATGATACTTAATCATGACTTGAACTTCAAGTTTTTTAATCAAAAAAAGATCTTATTACTTTGAAGACATATCCTTTAATGTTTTTCAACTCAAATTTCCATGAAACCCACTCACATGTACCTTTGGCTACATGTGGCATGAATGTGACACCTATTATAATGTAAATGCATATGTTGACTTTAGACTCTAACATTTCTAGATCATGCCCTAATGGTATCCATGCTATATTCATGATATTAAATTAGTACCTTATCATACTTGTTGCATGAAATACCAATTCAGACTATCCTTTGTTCTTTCATGATCATATGACTTGTAAGTGTGACCTAATTGCATGAATTTGATCTAATATGACTAGTCATGATCTTATATGATTAAACCTTGATGTAAATCTAAATTCATGCTTCCATTATTCCAAACAAGAGATGTTATGACATTTGTATCTAATATAATGTTGATGGTTCTCTTAAATGTAGGACTTAATGTTGATACTTGTGTTATGACGAATCATTTCATGCATGTTTGGAACTTTGGAAACTATGTTGGAACTAAGTGAAACCTAAATATAGGAAGCCATCCACATGACTCGTATGATGTTTATATTATCAATTCCCTATTGATCTAAGACCCCACGTTATATCTTTTGCATCTTAGGTCCCCTTGGGCTAGACCATCTCTAGATATCTTATCATATCTTGCTCTCACAAGGTACGCTTAATATCTTGAGCTAATATGATATTGGATTTCTTGTATGCATGCTTGTATGAATTCTTGTCTACTTAATTACTTGGTTGAGCTCAGGTTCCCATGAATACTAATTTCATGTTTGATTATAGTATGTTGATAAGGCTTGAACATATTATAGAGAAATCCATTATGTAACCTGATGTTGATATAATGGACTAGGAAACCTAAAACATGCATTGTATAAAACACCACCACTATATATTCTTACATTGTTTCTACTTCTTGTTTGTTATCATATTTCTATCCAAGCAAGTTTTATATTACTCTTAAACCATGTTTACTTGCCCTTTCATAGCATACTTAATGCTTTAGCATTAATATGTTTTGTTATCAAATTTGTAGTTTCTGAATGAAGATCCACTGCACTCAAGACTCTAAGCTCTGAAATGAATCACCAATCGGTATACTTGAATATAGAAATGGATACATATCTCTTATATCCATGTTTATATATTTTTATCTCTTTAGTTTTGTTATTTGTTTTTCATATATATATCTTGTGTGAATCTATGTGCCATTCTAGGGGCGGACGCCTAAGTCCACTCACCTTTGTCTATGTAGACATTAGGAGTGTGGACTTAGGGTAATAAATAACTTCATGTCGAATGGTATCAGAGCCATACACACATTCCTCTATATATGTGTAAGGTATAACACATTTTCTAGGAAAACATAGAGAGTCTTCTAGCATCTCACCTCTTCTTTAAGGATTACCTAAGACACCCAAGTAGATGATGATTAGTTCATCTTCTCATGTCCTCATGTGACTCTTTTGTCATGAATATTAATCACATGATGACTCAATTATGGGTAACTTGTGCATGGGAGAACACAAATTCATTTGAAACCATTAAAGTCAATATAGATGATAATGCCATGATCTGATCTTCAAATGAAAACCCTATTTGATGTATGACAATACTCTTGTAAGTGATGAACTCATGTGTAAACTTTATGCAAACTCAATGTTACCAAATTAGATATAAGCACTTTTTATGTTTGAGGTAAATTCTTGATGTAATGAAATAAGATGGAACTCTATTTTCCACCTCATGGTTAATGAGAACCCTACTGATTATTATTCCTCTTTGTAGACTCAATTGGAATTATATGATGGACCTGGAATTCAATATTTCCCTATTATACTCACACTCTTGGAGTATTCAATTTGACTTCTCAATTTTGGAGATATACCCTTACCTTGACCTTAAAGAAAGGGGATGCAGTTGTGACTTTGTTCTTCAAAAATATTGGAACATGGTTTCCCCTATAACGATCTTGATCTTTCATCTCAAACCTTGTGAAATACAATTTCATAGTTGATACTCTCCATGTTTGGATATGTTTGATGAATCGTGACTATTCTGGACTAATGTTCTAGATTAGGGTGGTAGTTGACTTATGACTTCCCTAATCTAGGTCACATCCTCATTATGTCTACCTCTAAATTCTCATCTTGCTGATTATTTAGAGTATGGAAAGGTAACCCCTTCCACCAAATTTTGACTTGTTGACCTAAGCCTCTAATAGGTCAAATTTATGATGATATTAGATCTTGAATCTTGATTTGATGATGATCTTGAAATATTGTGATGTTGACTACATCTTGTGATTAAGTTTCTATAAAGAACTAGGTCTAGATCATTCATCAACCTCAAATGCCATGATAATGAAATTGATGTGATACCAAAAAAATGTCACTCAATTGTTTCTCAATTGATCATATGAATGAATGAACACCCCTACAAGGGTGAGTTATTCAATTGATTCAATAATTGAGGTAACCATGAATGTCATATAATGTTTGGAGGGTTAAGTATGCAAAGCATGAAAGAACATATATTGAGTATAAATTTTCTGAACCCAATTATGCCATCTTTGAGGGACATAAGGAAAGGTCAGGAACTGGATGCAATAGGTGACCTAGCCTAGGAGGGTAGGTTACCAGGAGGACAAGACAAGGATGGAAGGCCACCATGAAGACCAAGCCCAAGAGGGAAGGTCACCAAGAGGCCAACCCCAAGAGGGAAGTCCGCCATGAACACCAAACCCAGGAGGGAAGGTCACCAAGAGGCCAAGCCTAGGAGGGAAGGCCACCATGAAGACCAAGTCTACGAGGAAAGGTTACCAAGAGGCCAAGCCCAGGAGGGAAGGCCACCATGAAAACCAATCCCAGGAGAAGGTCACTAAGAGGTCAAGCTCGGGAGGGAAAGCCACTGTGAAGACCAAGCCTAGGAGGGAAGGTCGCCATGATACCAATGTAGGGACATAAAGTAAATAATGGACTCCATGAGAGATGAAGAAAATCCAAGTTAAAGAATTATATAGAAATAATGTCCCCAAACATTATTAGAGAAACCTCAAGAAAAATAGGTATTACATCTTGATAAAACATTAGGAAGGATAGAGCCTCAAGTCACCCTAAGATCTAAAGTAGGAATCTAAATCCTAGTTTGAAATGTTTGGACCTATGAATTGATTTTTGAACATTACTCTCAATATCTCGACTCATGATTACTGATATTGATAATTTTAATCACCTATGATCACCTATTTGGATTTTGAGATCACCCTGATATATGACTGATGACTTTCTTTTTCCAGAATCTCAAAAATTTTAAATGGTGATTATGTTGATTCACGCAATTTATGACTTAGGGGTGATCTCTCATGTGGACTAGAGTGGGACCATTCATTAATTTTGGGCACAAAATCATGATATTGAAATATGATGTACGTCTTAAATTGTTGAAATATAGAATAACAATCATGGATGTATAACCCCACCAAGGTCAATGAAGAAGTTGGGACCCTAAAATGTTGGCCTCAAAAGTCATGTTGTAATATTAGTTTCAAAACTCTATTTGTGTGACCTAAAATGTGATCTCTCTTTCTATAGGATAATCTTGCTAAATATATGACACATGTGACGTTCTCCCCAATTTGATGATCAAGGTGACTATTCTTTGACTTTGATACTCGATTGCTTGATTTTTTATACAATGACAATCCTACCTATTTGAAATACTAAGATAATTATGATATGGTGTGCAATATTGCAATCTTGATTGATTGATTGATTTAGTTTTGGGGAAAAAAATTCTTTTAAGGTGCGTAGGATGTGATAAAGTGGAACCTTTTTCTCTTTAGTGTGTGTCTCCTCTATCACTACCTTACTATTTGTTCTTTATCTTATCGTCAACTGCATATTTAAATATAATTGGATTAATAATTGATTGGTCTAGTACACTTTTGACACCATGGATGTACTCAATTTGATAAAAATCAACTCCTAGACTCATATCACACCTTATCACTCATTCAACTTTTTATTCTATCCTTGTGTACACTAGTGCCTTACTAAAGTACCCACGTGTAGAGCTTTTTCTCACAATTGCAATGCATGTTGTTTCATCAAAATTGGAATTACAATTAGAAAGTTATGCTCAATTGAAGACCTTGACATCTAAACCTACTTTTAAATCTATTCTGCTATTGATCTTTAGTTTGGGCTAGCCTAGGGCCTCGTTAGGTCTACTCACCAGTCATGACCCAACTACAGGTCATGCATCTCCCCTCTCTCAATATAGGTTCGCCTCTTTTGGGCCCTAGGATCAAGTCACACAGATTGATCCCTCGCATTCAACGGTTTTTTCCTCATCCCCTACCTCTGTACTCAGCTACTAATGCTCTGTGTCACTGCCACCAACCCCATTTGGAGTCACCAATCCACTCCTCCTATTCTCACTACTTTTCACCAAATTTAACCCTATCCTTACTTCCTTTCTTTCATCACTTCAGTTTGCCTCTCTTCTATTGATCTATCTCACCCCTCAACACTCGGTGCTTCCCTCTTCTTCTTCCCTCACTCTGTGGCACTTCCTTGGAGCGTGGTTTGGGATATTTACCTCCTCAATTTCTCGGGAAAATTGAGTGGTAGCCTGAAAATTGCATGGATGACCCACGTGCAGACGACGTCTTGGTGTGATTCCTAGGTCTTGGATGGCAAACACCCCTTTTCTCTGACGAGGACTGCTCCAACAGAGTTGCATTCCATTGGATCAAGATCCCCATGGTAGAAGAAACCCCCCAAAGCCATTGATAAAGTGGGTCTTAGTCCTAGAGGCTATGATTCAATGCTTTGTAAGGCCTCCACCTCACCCCACCCCATATGCAAAATGGTGGTAGACGATAGCCACGTGGTAGGAGAAAGGACCATAGATCATGAGTCAACCACCAAATTATCCCCAGAATCGCCGACCCTGTGGGCACTCTCTTGAGCCTTAGATCTTAGATCTGAGGGCCTCTCTTCACTGAGATCTAAGATCTGTGGCTCAAGAGAATGCCCACAGGTCCAATAATTCTTGCACATCCTTTGGCCAAATATGACATATAATATATGATTTTTGATCCTCTCGACAAGATCCATCCACTGAAACCAATTTTGGAACCCAAATCTACTTGTAGTTCTACTATTTACCCAAAAATACTAGCTTTGAAGCTTTTGAATATGTTTAAGTATACTAAGTAATGAATCTTAATCTTTTATATTCCAAAACATGATGGTATCCCTAAATCAATAACTTATTCTACTTGGGACTTAATGTTGTCTTGTATAATCTTTATGTACCCTTAATGACTATCTTGAATTAAAAGTAGCTCTTTTATGTTAGTTGCATGATGATACCTAATTATGACTTGAAATTCAATTGTTTTAATCATTAAATGATCTTACCACTTTGAAGTCAGATCCTATAATGTTATTCAACTTGAATTTCCATGTTACCCACTCACATGCACCTTCGACTATATATGACATGTATGTGACACCTAATGTAATGTAAATGCATATGTTGACTTTAGGCTCTAACCTTGCTAGATCATGCCCTAATGTTATCCATGCTATATTCATGAGCTTAAATCAATACCTTATCATACTTGTAGCACGAAATATCAACTCGACCTATCCTGTGCACTTTCATGATCGTATGACTTGGAAATGTGACATTATTTCATGAATTTGATCTAAAATGACTACTCATGATCTTATATGAGTAAACCTTGGTGGAAATATAAATTCATGCTCCCTAACTCCAAGTCAGAGATGATATGACCTTTGTATCAAATCTAATTTGGATGATTCTCTTAAATCTAGGACTTGATGTTGATACTTGTGCTATGAGGAATTATTTCATGCATGTTTGGAACTTTGGAAACTATGTTTGGAATAAGTGAAACCTAAATATAGGGAAACATCCACATGACTCATATGATGTTTAGATTATCACTGCCCTATTGATCTAAGACCCCATGTTATATCTTTTCCATCATAGACCTCCTTGGGTTGGACCATCTCTAATATATTGCTCACTACTCACAAGGTACACCTAATCTCTTGACCCTACTATGATATTGGATTACTTGTGTGTATGATCATATGAATGCTTGGTTGAGATATGGTTACTATGAATACTAGTTTCATGTTTTGTTATAATATGTTGATAAGGCTTAAACATAATGTAGAGAAATCCATTATATAACATGATGTTGATATAATGGATCAAGAAACCTAAAAATACATTGTATAAAACACTATCGTTACATCTTCTCAGATTGTTTCTGCTTCTCGTTTGTTGTCATATTTATATACAAGAAAGTTTTATATTACTTTTAAGTTGTGCTTACTTGTCCTTTAATAGCGTACTTATTACTTTAGCATGAATATGATTCGTTTATCGAATTTGCATTTTCCAAATAAAGATCCGCTGCACTCAAGACTCTAAGTTCTGATATGAATCACCAATGGGTGTACTTGAATATAGAAATGGGTACATATCTCTTATTTCCATGTTTAGTATCTTGTTATCTCTTTAGTTTTGTTATTTCCTTTTTATATGTATTGCTTGTGTGAGACTATGTGCCATTCTAGGGACATACACCCAAGTCCACTTGCCTTTGTTTATGTAGCCATTAGGAGTGTGGAATTAGGGTAATAAATAGTTTTGTGATAGTATATTTCCCTTACTAGGTAATACCATCAGATCTTCCATACACTTAGAAAGCCCATTAACATACTTAAGTAAAATCCCTAGATATCCAACCTACCAAGGGAACAGTAACAAATGGATGATGCATCTAGGTAACTATAGGTGAAACGATATCAAACATTATGAAGATTATTATGAAGCACGTCATGCATAATTGAAAATTACAAATAAAACCCTAGAATTTGGTAAATTCATGAAGATCCAGATAAGCGCATAAAGTACATAACTTACTCAAACAATGTCCAAACTGGACCAAACTTGAAACTTAGCATTGTCACATAATATCAAAGCACATATTAAGGTTTTAAGGATCCAATTAAGATAAAAAAGCATGCTTAACCATAAACCAATTTAAGGGATCTTACAATTAGTTAACAAAGTGAATGCATGTAACATATTTCATGAGTTTATTTATAAGTTGGCACATAGTTAAGTTACTATGCAAATGTGTCATGATTATAGAACATATTGCCACATTACATGTTATATGTACCAACATTATTTGTTAAGGTATAATTTTATCTTTCTTAGGTCCAATCTAAGGAACCAAATGCTCTCATTTCCTTATCACGGGAAAAGGACAAGATCCTAAATTTTGGGAGTTACAACACTCCACCCCTTAAAAGGATTTCGAACTCAAAATGGAAAAATCCATATATTATCCAAAAATAATCTCAACTCCTTAAAAATTTTAGCCTAAATATCCAAGATAAGAAACATAAGGGCACTAGAGTTACTTATGTATCGTATAGCTATGAATATTTTAGTTTTTTATGTTTTTCATAGGTCATGCATCCAACTAACGAGTCAAAATCACCTAGGGATGAATTTTAGGTCCTTGTATTTCTAACCCAACAACCCTAAGGTTCACATGATATCCCAAAAATTCATGGTGTGTATAAGGGCATGCCAACTAAACCTTCAACACAAGCCACACTATCCTAGCCATCACTTCCACTAAATACTAGGGTATACAATTTACACCTTAACCAAATCTAAGGTTTCAATATCAAACTTCATACCTCTCTTCCTTGTGACCAAGTTCAAGAAAACTTTGATAAAATCTAGCAAACTTTTCTTATGTACATATAATAGTACAATGAAGATAATTTTTTACGATAAGAAACAATGCAATATTAAACAAACATGTTGGCCAAAAATCAATGTGAGAACCAAGTCACACATGTCCCATATAATATCTCCTTAACAACTACTTTCCTCATCCTCATGCCAAAATCCACCCTAAAGTTAAATCTTAACATCTAGAGAGAGATGTAACCATTAACCACTATGGTAGGATAAGATCCATTATATCCTTATCATACTAGGGTTTACTAATCATTATTCTAATTTGTACCTCATATGATTCTAATTCATCCTTTCATAATAACATGAATAAAATAGGTTAAATCTAGGGTAAACATTTCACCTAGAGGTTGACTATGTAGGATAGGGTTCTAATTTGGTAGAAAAAATTGAAATAATCTGAATCTGACTACTATGGGCTCTAATACCATATTTTAACGAGTGAGACCTGAGAGGAGATCCACTCCCTACTTAAATTTTAGGAATAAAATTCCTATTCCAAACATACTGACAAGTATGCTAGAATATGTGTATATTTTTTATTTATCAAATAACAGTAATCAAAAAGTCCAAAGTATAGCAACGAGAATGACTATAATCAGTTTAAACATTACTAAAAAAGTACAACATCATCTCCCATAAAGGTTTTGCATGAAAAACAACTACATCCAGATCTAAGTAGAGGGATATCCAGCTACCTCAATTATATCTCCCATTAAGAGTCTTCTTCAGAAGTTAGGTCCAAGTCTGCATGTAATGTCTTTCATGTCCTACACCAGGGGTTGCGCTACCTCGGAGTGGGTTGAGAAAAAATAGCACCTAGGAGGATCCAAACAAAAGGAAGGGACATCTACAAAGACTGAGTATGCGCAGTAAATAATAACTAAGCAATACTAGAAGAGAAATAGTCAATACTTAAAAATAAGAGATGTTGAAGAGTATAAATTTCAAGAGATATAATAGGACAAGAAATGAGGCATTATAAAATAAAAGAGAACATTAAATGATATCTTGCCATAAAATATAACAATCTTGAATACTGCATGTAGAAAATGTAGGGCTGAGACCCATAAATCTCAAGCCTAAAAATATTTTGGGTGTAAATGCACACCGTGGGAGAAATACATGTTCTTATATAAATATATGAGCATAATGTGTATGCTTGGGATGGTACGAATGTCCAGTTATTATGGAAATAATGTTGCACTGCTATAATAAAAAAAACCTAGTCTATCTGCACACACACATAACATAAAGGAAAGATTCAGGTTTGGTCATAATAAATATGAAACAAATGAGGATGAGATCATCTAAGTCACATATTATCCCAAATGACCTTAAATGATAACATCAACAGTAATTCAAGATGCAACAAGGAACTAGAAAATATAAGCAAAGATACTCAAGATTTAAGCAAATATTGCTTCATATGGAAAAATGTATTAGTCATCATAGTATTGCCTACATAATCAGGAAAGAGGCACATACCTCAGATAGAGTTTGGATAAGTACAAAGTCATCCCTAGGTCTGAGACTAAGTCTTCAAACTACCTATTAAACATACATGTAGGATCAGGTTTAGGTTTGCATTAATTTTATAAACCCTAAAACTTGCTTTTTATCATTGTTGAACTAGGTTATTAAAACCATACTATCTCGTAGATTATATTTTTCTGACTTCATAACATATTTTACTCTATTTTATGAATTATAGATTATTATTTATGAATTTTGAAAAACATATCGAATTAGATAAATTCATAAAAATTGCATATTTATTAGATTGGATTTAGGTGTTGAAATTGGTACCATGGGATGGAGAAAAATCTTGGGATTTCACAATGTTAGATGTAGGTCTCTAGGGCTCACAAGAAAAGTTAGATCTTCAAATTATATCAATTGAAAACAAATGCTTAAGAACAATTTGAAGTCCTATCTAAGCAAACACAACAAGGGTGAGAGAGATTGAAACATACACTTGAACAAGGTGGTTAGAGTGGTTCCAATTTCCAAACTAGGAGACCGTCAATCCACTACCAAAAGAGGTCAACCACTAGGACCTTGCAATCCATGTAAGTATACATGGACTTACCTATTCAAGATAAGAGTCTTTCACCTACACAAGGACTTACCCACTTGATCAAGATGTCTTCAGCCCTCAACAAGGACTTAATCCACACTTGCATCAAGTCTTTAGCCTTTAAGAAATTACCCACTCTTCTTGAAGCTTTGCCTTGCCCTTCTCCTTCACCTTGAGAAGATCTACACCTCTTCTTTAACCTTGAAGAAGAATATCAGCTTCACCTTCACTTGGAGAAGATCACTTCAACATTTGTTCTTTGAGAAAGGGGATTGGGAAGATGGAAGGAATGATAACTTTACAAGATAACATGGAGGTAGATCTCTTAAAACATGCCTAACTCACTCATAATCATGAAATTCTTTGTAAATGAGAGAGATAAAAGGTCTCAAAGGATTGCAACACACTCAACTATAGCAAGGACCAAGTATAGCATGAATGAGCAACCTTGGAATGAACTCCAAGAGGTCATGTTTATAGTTAGGGGTGTTCCTTTGAGTTTGGGATCACTTTAGAATGAAAAATAGTTGTTTACTAGTTGCAATGGATCTATTTTCATTTCTAACAACTCTCCAACAGTTGGAATCACATTTTCTGTGGTTTTCATACAATGCATTAGGTCGAGTTTCATTAAAGATAACTCGACTGATCCACTAACTGACAAAGATAATTTTCAAAATATCGATCGCGTTTGTTCTGAAAAACTCGACCCATGAGTTAAAATTAGTTTTGGTTAGTGAGTCGGTCGGTTGGGTTCTGTGAGTGTACAACTCGAATGATTGATTCATTTCCAAAAATTCATCACCAATCGATCTAGATCCAAAAATTTGACCGACAAAGTTGGTGTGACAAATTTTTAAAAATGATTTTTGAGTGACAAACGTTGGAATTAAGTGTCCCTAATTTTTTTCTCATCTTATTTACAAGTCATATCATCAATACAAGTGATTACAAAATAAATCCAAGGTGATTTGAAGTGATTTCCCAAATTGCACTCTTGCTTTTCTTTTGACTTGAACTTGGTGAAGATAGGGCTTGTGTAATTTGATCCTTTTCATGTACCTAAAGCCTGAAATTAATCTTAAATAAACATATTAGATACATATGAATGGAATGGTTAAGTCATTATCAAATATTGGCAATGTATAACTGTCAAGTCAACATTCTCTCCCTTTTTGAAAATGACAAACCATTCCTCAATCATATTGAAAAAGATATGTAAAGTTATACCTTAGCCTTGTGAATTGAAAGGGGATTCATAATTTTCACAATGTGAATTGTTCCCCCTCAATCTATGCTCACTCTTACCTGCATAGTTAGTCTTTTTACACAAAGAAATATAACAAGTGTATACAATATGGTCCTTTAGAAGTCACATGATAAAACATATATTAGACAAGAAAAGGATCACATAGGAATAAAATCAATATGGTTGAGCTTCAAAACATTGAACTTATATCCCCCTTTTACCAACTTATATCCCCCTTTTACCATTATCAAAAAGGAAGGTCAAGGTCGTTAAGCCCAGGAGGGAAGACCACAGGGCACCCAGAGAGGTGACCCCATGTACCAAGCTCAGGATGGATAAGGTAGCCTTAAAGTCACTTGTAAGGACTTAACCCTAGAGAAGGTATCCCATAGGTGGTAAAAGAAGTTGAGGAATCATATTGAAAATGTAATCTTGCATTGTTAGCAAATATTTGACGTATTATGTTGTTAAAGATTATGTGCAAAGTTTTGGTTGTCCCCACATACCAACATATTCATTTATGCTAACTGACGTTTTGTTTGTCGGCATTTTAGGTATTATCTGAAAAGGACAAACAGTAAAATGGAATGTATGAAGATAAATTTAAGTAATACAAAGGAGGATTAGATAGATAGATTTTGTCTGCAGATAAAAGTCTTAGATCCTATTTTGAAAAGGTATGCAAAAGTAAAAAAAATTATTCCAACCTTCCAATTTAGTCTTTCATAGAATTTATTAACTATTTTTAATTATTTGCAAAACCATTGATCCTGGAATTTATGAGTGATGATTCGCAACTTTAAGGTCTTTTGGACACTCAAAAGTGTGGGTCGTTACAGTGTCCTCTTTTCCCAATACTGGTACTAGGTGCTCCTCCTCGAGATCACGAGGCTACTAAAGAACTTGCTGCTCTAACTGGATTCTATCTCTATAGAGTCTAAAAATTGTAATTGTTAACGTTGTTCAAAAATATACTGAAGCTTTGGACAATCCTCTTTTATATGTCCCATCTCTCTATAATGATAACATGTTTGAGAAATAGCTCTTGAACACTGACCAGAGTGTATCCTACCATAATTGTCACACATGGTTGCATCTTGTCTCTATAGACTTGTTAGTGTCATTGATGATCAAGAAGACCTAGATGAAGTTTCTGACCTAGGTGGTGTATTCAGTCTACTAGAAATGCACCTTGCTCCACTCTATGAAGAACTAGATCTTTGTCTTGCAAAATAATCAAATCCTTATCTTGGAAAAGAAACCACCACCTCCTTTGTATCCAACACTTCTTTCTCCTCCTCTATTGAAGTCACCAGATCTTTTTCTACCTTCAGACTTCTTATCAGCATTTACTGACTCTTCTATACATCTTGTAGCCTCCAAAAATTCTCTAAAATTTTCTCTATCTCTTCACCCAATATAAAATATGGTATGCCTAATCTCATATCTTAAACCTACCCATAATCTCCTCAATCTCTCTATGTTAATTGGTACAAGATGAGGAAAAACGTTAGCTAACCTTCTAAAATATGCCTTATTTTCACAATTTGACATGCTTTCTGGTCTAATATTATCCAACTATCTAATCTTATCACTTAGGATAGTAGGAGAAAAGTACTTAAGGTAAAACTCATCCACAAAATCCCTTCATGTCATCACCATATTTATCCTCTTATCTTGTACTCCTTGATGCAATCCTATTTTAGGGCTTCATCTTGTGCCTTTTTGCATTATAATCACATCTAAACAATTTCGATTACAAGATATTTCCTCCAGTATGATCTCGTATGGTAAATGCACTTATGCATCCTTTTGTGTGTATTTTAGGGTACTTATGCATGCATTGATGGATGGGAGAGAGATGAAGAATATCTTTTGGTTATTGCATCCTAATATTGGACCTACCTCTTCCTCGAACTATCTTTGGATGAACAAGAACCAATTCAAAGCAAAAGGAGGCTAAATGAAAAAGTTAAAATGGAGATCAGTAGCAAGAAGCCCCAAAATGGTTGTGGCAAATCACCACGTTCATGTGGAATTAAGCTCCAAAAGTCATAGGGAAGTCGCCAAATTTGTACATGAATGACCACGACTGTGGTCAGCAAAAGGTGACCCCACAACCATGGTCCTTAGAACGGTCGTGGTCAGTGCTTCCCAACTCACTCGTTGTTAGCAAAATGACTATGGTGATTTATGCATGAATACCCCAAAAATCAACAAGGACTTGGCTCAATTTACATGTGAATGACCACGGTCATGTCCATTAGCATGACCGTGGCCCTTGAAGGCCACCTCTCCCATGGTGAACACCACGACCATGGTGAGTTGAAGACAAGACAATCTCAGAGTGACCTTGCCCGTGGCTACCTCCCCCAATACGGTCGTGGTCCCCAACACGGTCGTGGTACCATCTACCCAACATGACCATGGCACCTCACCATGGTTGTGGCCACCATACACACTTACTCCACCTCAACAATTCCACTACCCACGACCATGCCATACAACCCCCACCATCGCCATGACACCTCACCACGACCGTAGTGACCACCTAAACCTACCCACTTTCTCCATTATTTTTTCCTTTTTGCCCTCACGTACCATAGTGCCTCCCAACCACTTATATATACATATGTGGTGGCCACAACACGAAGTTTAGATTCCCTTAGCCTCTTCCTAGGTACTCTAGAGCTCCCTAATCAACTTCATTGCATTTACTCCACTCACCTAGCTCCCATTCCATATTCCACTCCATTTCCACCATACAAACCTAGTTTTCTAGGTTCCCTACCATAATTCCCCACATCTCCATGATTTTCACCCACATGGAGGAGGAGCCCCACCCTATAGTAGCTAGGAGGTGAAGAAGAAGAAGATACTCTGAGCATCATGGATTCCTACCCCTTTCTTCCATTTCTTTTCTCTTTTGTATGAGCATGTCTAGCTAAGCCCCTAGTGGTGGGCTATTTGGGGTTAAAATGTGACTTTAATACCATGTTGAGGGGAAAATAACTTGTATTAAACATATTTTCATTTCTATGATGATTTTCTCTTGCTTCTATCTCATTTCCCATTATCTTGCATGTGGTTTCTGCTTTTAAACATAGATTTCTTGTTTTTTGATGCTTGATGACACTTATATTCTAGGGGAAAATGGAATGTATGTAGCAATCTTAGGAATGGCTCCTAGGTCCAATTAGTGGATCCCTAGCTAGACCCCTTTATTCTTGCATACATCTCCCATCTTCTACAAGTAAGTTTGAGATCTAAGTATCTAGTGTAAGTATAATCAGTGCAATTGCCTACAGTTTCCTAAAGACAAGATGGCAAGTAACATGAGGTGAAACACCCTCATCGCTACTCCCATTCCTAATCTTATCTCTCAATTGCACGGATACCACTTACCCCTAGAAACCTAGACTTACCAAGTCCTATTAGAATTACACCTAGCCCTAGTTCTACAACTAGTAGCATACAGTATATTCCAATAGAACTTCCCTTGTTGTTTGGTTTGGCGATCTAGATTTAAATATGAGAATTGAATGATATGTCAACCTTCCCCCAACTTATATCAAGTTCCATTCCTAAACAGCCCACATATCCATCTTATTTCTTAAAATCTACTTTTTCCTTCTTAGCTTGTTAATGCTAGCTTAGTCAATTGCCTTTGTTAGTTTTTAGCTAATTGCTTAGTTCTTGATAGTTAGTTCTTGCTTAAGTATTTAGGGCTCTTTTGAGATTGCTTGTGTTAATTTAGATAGCTAGTGATAACTTCAACTTTTTCTTGTCACTTGTCTTGCTAGTGTAGTGTAGTTCCTCTTGCCATTGTTTTGTGAAGTGCCTTACCTTGTTCTTAGTCTTAGCTTGCTTAGGGTAACCTAGGGTTTCTATTAATCTAGTTTCATTCTTGTTGTTAATTACTTGCAATCATAGCATAATCAACTAAAACCAACTTTAAAACCTCAAACCCTAGACTCTACTTTAGGAACATAGCTAACATTAACCTAACTCTAGTGCCCCCTCTCCCTAAGGATTGCCAATAATTTTTCCACTTGCATATACTACAACATGACCCTGTTCTCTTATAGGTGTGTGTGATTAGTTGAGACTGTGCGTTGGACTACATACATATATAACATTTGAGAGATCTATGTGTTTTCCCTTAGAGTTGCATCTAGTCACTTTCTAGTTGGATAGCGTGTGGCCTTGAGAAGATCGCACCACTCCTATCCACCATAATTCAACATCTCCTTTAAGTAGATAGTCATCATGGTTAATCTACTTGTCCTTTAATAACTCCATAAGGAAGGAAACCTTTTCCAGCTACCGAAGCCATAGATATGTCATAGTTGGGTCTATTGTTCTAGAAAATTCAGTCCCACCAAGATTGTTCACAAACCCATAGGATCTCATCAGGTCCTTATTGGAAGATGAAGACATCCTACCCATCTTATTTTTTCTTTTGTATCTAGCAAAATATGACACATTGTCGCCTCATCCCTATTGTCTCCACCTTGAGCCATTTCTTGAGGATCAAGTCCATAGTGACTCTCAACTTGTTCCATACCAAGACCACATCCTCTTTCTTCCATCTTCATATCCATAACAAAACACATATTTTAGAAAATTGTTGCTTAAAAAGGAAAGCATCCTAATCCTATTGTTCTCTTATCACCCCTATCCCAAACCTAAACTCAATTTAGGTTCAACCTATGCTTTGACACCAAAACCTGACCCAAACAAACTAACCGGGGTTAGGGTCACTCAGGAAGGGATAAAAACTAACCAATCATTTTATCACATGATGTAATATCTTATTTTTTTCCTTTCTTAATTTATAAAGAAACTTGCGCAAACTTGGATTTATATGAACTAAGAACATCAGATAACAACAATCACTCACTAATACAATAGAGTTTGACGTCTACATAAAAGAAAGAGTTCTCACTTAATATACATCAAGCACAAATATTTAAAATTTCTTTTTTTCCTTACTCTCTTATTACTAGGATCTAGAGGAAGGATAAGAGACCAATTAACTATTCTAACTATTCTTCTTTAGATACCTTTGTTCTACTCTTGATAAAAACTAGCTCCTACCTATTCTAGTGGAGCTAATCCTTTATCTAAAACATATTTCAATAGGTTGATGAGCTACTAGCTTAATGACTAGAAAATCCACAAGTAATGCAATCAAAGTTGACAACTTCAATACTAGAAGACAGAATGTATAAACAACGGATCAAAGTAAACTGCTAACAAACCCTTGGGTTCTTTAATCCACTTATTATATGACCCTAGATCCAGATGAGGTGTACCACAACATGTGAAAGAATCACATCAGACTACAATCTCACTATACATTACTTATAACCACGCCCAGGTTCCTAAGTTTTTAATCTCAATATGACATCTGGCCCTTGGTGGCTAATGGGAGCATCCAGAAATCTAGACTCCTCATCTAAACCTTGGTACTCAGGAGGGAAGTCAAAGAACTCTAGTGCATCAATGGTCCTACTCAATATGAGCACTAATCAACACAATTATGCAACAGTGGACCTACCACAGATGTCCACTGACCAGTAACATAGGTACCACATGAATCTTTTGTTGTTTGGGTACCATAAAACTATAAGGAGCCTACAATCACTAGACTAGACCCCCACAACCTACCAGATAACTCTATCTTACCTAGATTCTGACCAAATACCTCATGTCATGAATCACATTTCATTCCAACAGCACAAGCCTCATGTGAGGATTCTACTATCCAAGTCATCTATTCATCTAATGATATTTAAGGTATCTAACAAGATTCATTGTCTTCACTAATCATTAACCTTTTTTGTTAATTAAGAATTTAGCAATATATATAGAAATCATCTGAATAAATTGAAACTTTCATAATTATCATAAACCATAATTAAATCCTATAGATCCAAAATAAAGCAAGTCCAGATTCTCCACTGCCTCAAATTCCACCTTTTTATCACCTGTCATACACAACAATTCACATAATTAACTTTCGAGATAGTATCACATCACCAATTATAGTTAATAAAGCATTTTTGCTTTTGGAAATCACTAAACCAACTTATCAAATTTATCACAATTATTACATAGCAAAATCCAATATTGAAAAACCTAATTTTAAACTTGGTTGTTGTAAATTAGGGTTAATAGGTGATTCCCACTCACTGATTTTGTCCAAGATCACTAGTACTTGGATTCTAGCTCACACATGTCTGATTCGAACTGTAGACCTTGAGATCTCATTCAAAATTGATTGTAAAAAAATAGACTTAGAGAGGTCAGGTAGAGTTAGAAGATGAAGGATCAACCATCAAGAAAATTACTTTGATTGTTGAAACAAAAATCTCCATGGAAGAAAACACAAAATAAGAAGAAATCCATGGTTAAAAATTAATTATCTAGATGAAACTACCAAAAAAACTTCAGTTTCTATTGACCCAGTCATATTCCTCATTGTCATCCTTCAAATCACCTCTATGATTGCCTCCTGTGTCACCACTCAACATCTTCTGGTGGGCAGGACATAGAAACACAATCTACATATATCTTCCCATCGATTCTCATTTTTTGTTTATAGAAATTAGAGTTCTTTATGATTCGATGAGATGGGAGGCATTGCAATCTAGTCATCAAAGGTTGACCCTTTAGTAGGCAACCCTTTGACTGAAAAGCCATTGATTGTTGACTACCAAGACATCCATCGATTTCCTACCTATGGTTCTCTATCCATTTGATTGACACTTAATAGCCAGATAATAAGTTGATGTATGTCTTTCACGCCAATGGTAGACATCATCCTTCAACCCATAATAAGGCACTCACTTGATAGCCTTCGGTTGAAGGTGCCAAGGAAAACCTTTGAAAGACACACCCACCAAAACCATTGGTAGGAAACTTTCAAGAAGAGTCATTGGTTATAAAGCCGCAATAAAACCATCAGAATGCACATCCTTTGATTCTGCTACTCTCAATCTAAGCATAAGTAAACATATAATCTTAAACCATCATTTTTCTGACCTAACCGAACCTTTGACCTACACTCATCTATTGTCAACCAATGGAAAATCTATAGGAGAACTAAAAAGGTTGTAACTTGCCCATTAAAACTCTTATTTTATTAATTACTATTTCTATGGATTCATAATTAAATTCTATACAATTTAATTCCAAAAGATGATTTAAAATATTAAATTCAATTTAATTCACATGATAATTAAATATTAACAGGAATCATTAACACTAGGGTTATCATAAACTCTTTGATTACCAACTAAGCATGGTACAAGTTGTAATACATTCAATCCATCCATTTACCCATTTTTTCTACTGGGGGAGGGCGTAAAATATAGACTTTATTTCTCTGTATCACAAACAAGTAGGTTTTTAATTGAGCCTCTTTTAATATGTTTCCTAATGGGATCCTTTTAGATAAAATATTCTACTCCCAAGGGATAGGCGACTCTAGAGGTGATTCCATACCTTTGAGTCCTACAATCAACAAGAAGAACAAAATCCACCCTCTCCAAGTAGAGAAGAATCATTATTTGCATCTCCATTGTGGATAGTCCCTCTCTACTATCATAGTGTTTATTTTCATCCTCTTTTTGTTTCTTCTTATTTTCCCATTCAGTTGTATTGTAAACGTGATTTTCATATACATGTGTAGGACCTACAATGTATTATTAGCTTAATTGGATTCTACATCTCATATGTTGAACACCTTATTATACTAATACACATTTCTCTTTTTCACTCTAACTTGCAATACATTTTTCATGAAAATCTTAACTAGAGTTTCCTACTCCCCTTGTTTCAAATTTTGAGAAAAGTACTTGTTTTTAGGGATGCAACTTAGAGGAGTAATCATCTATTCCATGCAATTGAAACTAGTAAAATATTTCTCATTGCTCAAACTTGATATAATTATTGTTTCCTTAAGGAGATTTAGGGAAATATTTTGTGTGACCGTGATTAAGAAATTAGAAATGCTAATCCTATATTTTGGGGGCAAGACATTATGGAATAATTTGGCATGAATGATAACTTTTTATATGAGATGTATATGATGTGGCACCAAGTACTTCCGTAATTGCAAGTTAGAAATGATCTCATAATTAGCTAAATTAACATAGAAATAAATTAAATCCATATTTTAAATCTTGAACTGTTAACTAATTGAATTTCTTAAATTTTGTTATTCATTGATTCCTTTTAGGGATCACATAAACCTAATACTATGTGTATCCCATCCTATTGTAGGTGAAGTCTATGTTTCTATGGTAGCTTAATTGAATGCAAACCAAATGTGCATTGAAAAACATCATGCCTTCTTTGATGCAAGGATCGACTGGCCTTTTTCAACTTCTATCTAAAGTGGAGGTGATACCAAGTCTTCTTCATGATTAGGTGTATACTCAACCTCTATTTTTAGTTCTAAAATCATTATAGGAGGAGGAATAGGTGGTAGAATTTGATGCCTCTTTTTCATTCTAGAGCTTCTAGACTTGCACTAGAACAAGTGACTAATTCTCAGCTAGTTCTTGTCCTCTACCATTTCTTATAAAGTACGAACAATATGGATTGTGGAATACCAACAAGAATCTACACGTGCTAAGTTCTTTTACTAACATAAACCTCAGGTCTAATGCTAAGATGTCAGGCACCACTCCTGATCAACCTAAACTTGAAATTAGGGACAATTTGAGGGTTATAAGGCATTAATCTGAAACATTATTCCAAATAATTGATCAAAACTAATAATATTAGAAAATTTAGAATATATAAGCAATCAAGAGAAGAATTTAATTTTTTATTCAAACCAAAAAAATGTCACATCCCCAATTGACAATCCTATAACTACATATTTGATACAATTTTTGAAGTATCCATAAGTTACAGTAGTATGCATATGCATTCATTAATCAAATACTTGGCATAGTTCCACAAAAAACATGTACATGATCACATTCATATATGCATATATTTGGGTGTGTGTTTGACTATATATATATATATATATATATATATATATACATATATATACATATATATACATATATTTATATATATATATATACACGTATGTATGTATATATATACATACATATATATAGGTCATTCATTAACTACTCGTGTGGGTAACTAAGGTTAGTTACTCGTGCATCTGTTTTGTAATAGGAAGACATATGTGTAATGAGATTGTTCAAATTGTAACGAGATGACAAAAATTTTAAATCAAAGACTCATTTTGTAATACAACATGAATCATTTACTGTTTTGTTATAAATATCACTTGTACTGTTTTCAAAGGGACAATAAACATTTCATGCTATATTTAGAAAATTAGTCTTTCTACGACAATTTTGGTCACCTAATTACAATTATGTGCCTTCCTATTACAAAATTGATGCACATGTAACATAACAACAATTAGTTACCCATGCAGGCAGTGAATATATACATATATATATATATATATATATATAGTCAGGCTAGAATACACTCGAGTGTATCCGGAGCGGAATACACTCAAGTAGTTTTTCATGATGCAATATTTTTTTTGAAAATCTAATCCATTGATCTTATTAAACATCTCATGAACAACTCATACGCAAAATTTGAGCACATTTGGATATGTATAGCTCATGTTACGAAGATCGCAAAAATTATGCATTTCAAATTAGTTTCATGCGTCGATTTTGTTGCCCTTGGATGAGTGACTTACACTCATCCAAATGAGCTCAAAATTTGTATGTATCCTAGTTATAGTATGACGGTGAAGATCAATGGTTTACATTTTGCAAAAAATAGTCTTGATATGCAAACACACTTGAGTGTATTCGTGCAATCCGTACACTCGAGTGTATTCTAGCCAGACTATATATGTTATGACCCGCGTTTCGTTTTGTAAGTAAGTACCTTGGTTAGTGCATAATTGAGCTAGTTATGTTGAGATGAGTACTTGCTTTTGTTAATGGTGTTTTGAGCTTTGAGCTAGTGTTAATGTATCATTAGCTTGTTTTCTTGTCCTGAGGTTGAGGACAAGTTTGTGCTTAATCCGTTGCCGAAGAAATCACGCAAAACTGACTTACGAGTAAAAAGATATGAGCTTTTTAGTATGCAGGGACCTATGTGCAATATCGAAAAGTTTCTGGGTAATTTATTTTCGGCCCCCTGGGCGCCCAGCCTTATCCTTTCCCTTGGTTTTCCTTTATCTCTTCCTTAGCCGACTAAGGAATGAACGAAGGGTTCATTTCCTCCGTTAGCCGCTGGACGAGAAACAGAGAGGGAGAAAGGGAGCGAGCAAGAGAGGGAAAGCCGGGCGATCTAGCCGTTCTCCGCCGTTTTCCTTCGATTCCCCATCTTCCCCAGCCAAAGCAACCGCTACACCCTTCTCCTTCTTCCTCGTGTTCTTCTTCCTCCTGCAGCCATGAAGAAGACGACCTAGGAGGTGGTCTAGGGAGCGAACGGCGCCTCCTTCCTGGTTCTTTCTTCTTGCCAAGCGATTGCTAGGTCATTCCGGAGCTATAGGAGCGATTCGGGTAAGAATCGTCCGCCGAATCGACCCCGATCTTCGTTTTTAGTTCTGCAATTTCTGTTCTGCGCAGGTTGCACGGCGTGCAAATCCGTTTTGCACGGCGTGCAACATTGCAGATAACTGATATAGGGGAAAAATCTGTTTCTACGCAGGTGCACGGCGTGCAAAGTCAGTTTGCACGGCGTGCAAAGTTGCAGTTAGCGGAACGAGTTTCAGCCCAGGTGCACGGCGTGCAAATCAGTTTGCACGGCGTGCAGGTCAGTTTGCACGGCGTGCAAGTCAGTTTGCACGGCGTGCAAAGGTGCAGAAAAGCTGATCAGAAGTGCACTGAAGGTGCACGGCGTGCAGCCTAAGTGCACGGCGTGCACGTTGCTGTAAAGGGCAGAATTAGGCGTGTTTGTGGACGTTTTTCGGTGTATACGAACACACCGAAGTGGGTGAGTAATAGTTCATTTAGAAATCATTATTTAACTCATTTTAAATACCTATTTGCTTCAGTATCAGTTAATATGATTCCTGAACAGTGTTGCATGTACTTCAGTATGATAAGTTCAGTGGAACTTGAATTGCGTGATGTAAATGAGGAAAAAGAGGAAATTCTATGTCTTACAGTTGATATGAAATAATCCTGTTTAATTGTATATGTGTTAATCAGTTAATAGACTTAGGTGCCTCAACACCGTAGAACCCCATTGCGCGGTCTGTACCTTTGGGGTGAAACGATCGATCTAGCCTTGTGCCTAGATGGTCGGTGCTCGTGTTCAACAATAATCCGTGCGTGTGTCACGGTGGCACGGGGTCAGACAGACAGTGTCCAACAACAACGCGTGCTTGTGTCACGGTGGCACTGGAGATAGATGGGGGTTATTCAACATTAATCCGTGCTTGTGTCACGGTGGTAATCCCCGACCCTCCGACTGTGCACTACAGGGTGGGAGGAGTCCAGAGCACTCAGAGTTAGTGCAGACAGGCCCTTGTGCGCCTGGGGCCCTTGTGCGCCCGAGAGTCCTGTGTAGACCAGGACAGACAGTCAGACTTAGCATTTCCCGGGTGTGTCGCTAAGTCTTGTACGGTGAGATCGTAGTTCACTACTGATCTTCATATGCAGAGTGCGCTGCATATGTTTGGGGCATAATAATGTAAATATGTAATCACTTAGGATCACAGTAAATTTATAATTTTGTCTATTTAACTGAAATACTTGATAATGCATAGAATTGTGATTAATATTTGTACAACTGCTATATTAATAGAATTGCTCTGCTTGAACTGTATATATGTTTAATTTCAGTTTATAAACCTGACGAGTTGTTTAGTGATAGCTAAGTGAAATGTTATTCACTGAGCGAGTAGGCTCATACCTCTACTCAAAACATTTTCAGGTCAGCATCAGCAGCAGGAGTCGGAAGGATCGTTTCATCCTAACGCCTAGTTGATAGAAGGTTTGTAGTTAGTCTAGTTAGAGGTCTCTTAGTCCATTCCCCTCGATCCTCGGGACAAGGCGTGAGTGAGAGAGAGCATGTGTATATCAGATGAAAATTAATGTTATGCTTTATTTTATGTTGAACAATGCAGTATGTTGTAGACTTGTTATATTTCTTGCCAAGTTTAATAGAAATGCTTCCGCAGCTTGTTTAGTTTTCATTTGCAGTAATAAATAGATTTTCTTATTAATATCTTTAATTGTTTTAAGAAGAAAGGTATGGTTGGTTGTGTGTAAATCCCATCCTGTTGCGTCCTAATCTTGTGGTTTGTGTTTAATGTGAGATTGGGGCGTGACAACTCTTGGTATCAGAGCTTTGGTTTGAGTACTTAGTTACTCAAGGTCAGGGGACGATAAGAGACCAATAGGATTAAGGTTTAGGTTTCTTTCTTCTATCTGTAATTTTCTAATAGGAAATATTCTATTATATCATTGCAGATGGCAGGAAGAGGCTTTGATCGTGATGATCAGGCTGAGAGCCATGTTGGCCCTAATCCGCGGTACTTGGGTCCAGGTGGTGGTGACCACGTGGATGAAGCATCCCGGATGTATAGGATGTTCTTGGAGACCAAGGAGAGGTACAAGGCTGATAGGCGAGAATCTTCTTCTACCAGCAGTAAAGATCTGATGCGATCTTATGAGCTTGTGAAGAAGCTTGGTGGCACAGAGTTCAGTGGCACCACAGATCCCGCAGAAGCTGATGAGTGGTTTAGACAGATAGAGAAGGTCTTTCGCCTGATGGAGCTTTCAGAAGAGAAGAAGATTAATCATGCAGTCTACCTTTTGACAGGCGATGCAGAGTTGTGGTGGCATGGTGTAGAAGAAAAGAGGAGGGGTACAGAGCTTTCCTGGCAGGATTTCTCTGAGGAGTTTCATCTCAAATTCTATCCACCCACTTTTCTTAATGAGAAAATCAGGCAGTTACAGAATATCAAGCAGGGGAACATGACAGTTACAGAGTATGAAGCGCTTTTTACACGGTTGGCTAATTTCTGTCCGCAACTTGTTCCTGACAACATAGAACGATGCAGAAGGTTTCAAGAAGGGCTAAGGCCAGAGATTTGGCATACAGTTTCTGCTACTAGTAGGAGGAACAGAGAGAACTTTGGTGAGTTTGTCGAGGCTGCTAGACAGGTTGAGGAATCTGTGAATGCTGACAAGGTGCCCGAGTCTAAGAAGAGATCTGCAGACTTCAGTAGAGGGCAATCCAGTAGTGGATACAGAGGTGGAGGTAGAGGTTTCTTTTCTAAGCTTGGGCGTGGCTTTGGTTGTTTTGGCAGGCAAAGATCTGAGGACGTTTCTTCTTCTAGAGGCAGAGGGAGATACAGCTCAGGGAGATGGGGCAGTTCTTCTAGAGAGCAGCCGTCTGGATCATCTACTTCTGTGACTGGTCCACAGAGGCAGGAGATGCGAGTATGTAGTGCTTGTGGAAGGTTTCACTCTGGGAAATGTTGGGGTTTAGATTATACAGAATGTTACCATTGTGGACAGATAGGTCATATAAAGAAGTTTTGTCCTCAGCTTCAACCAACAGCATCACAGGCTTCTCAGTCCCAGTTTTATGATGCTCAGAGACAACCTCCAGTTGAAGGACCGAGTTCTTCTGTGGCTTCTGGATCTAGAGGTGGTGGAGCACCTAGTGGTAAAAGTGGTCAGAGAGGACAACGTGGCAGAGGGAGAGCTTCAGCACGTTTCTTTTCTTTGACACCTCAGGAAGGTATAATTTCTTCACAAGTTGTTACAGGAGAGATGCTTTTGTTTAATAGTATACCAGTTTCAATTTTGATAGATCCGGGAGCTACTCATTCTTTTATACGACGTTCCTTAGTTGGTGAACTCAATCTGTTAACTCAAGAGTTGACAGATGAGTTAGTGTTGAGGGTTCCACTAGGTGGACCAACAGTTTTATCTGAGTCCTGTCCCGGATGCCTGTTATCTTTTGAAGGTTTTACCTTTGCTGCTAATCTCATACCCTTGGATGTAAATACCTTTCAAGTCATCTTGGGTATGGATTGTCTTGAAACATATCGAGTGCAACTCGATTGTTGGAAGAAGGAAGCTACCTTTCAATTAGGGGAATTTTCTTGTGTCTTTACTGGAGACAGGAAAGTTCTGTCTATGTGCATAATATCAGCTGCTGTAGCTGATAAGATGTTACAGAAAGGATGTGAAGCGTTCCTTGCTCATGTGGTGGACACCAGAGCAGAGAAGAGCACCGCCAGTGTTTATGATGTGCCTGTGGTTTGTGAGTTTTCTGATGTTTTTCCAGAAGATTTACCAGGATTACCTCCTGTCAGAGACTTGGATTTTGAAATTCAAATATGTCCAGGTAGTCATCCAGTAGCATTGCCAGCCTATAGAATGGCACCTGCAGAGTTGAAGGAACTCAAGGTACAGTTGCAGGAGTTGCTAGATAAGGGTTTCATTAGACCCAGTTCTTCACCGTGGGGTGCTCCAGTCCTGTTTGTTAAGAAAAAGGATGGTACCATGCGTCTCTGTATAGATTACAGGTAACTGAATAAGATCACTATAAAGAACAAGTATCCATTGCCGAGAATAGATGATCTGTTTGATCAGTTGCGTGGAGCAACGATCTTCTCTAAAATTGATTTGAGATCCGGATATCATCAGCTCAGGATAAAGGCTTCTGATATTCCCAAAACAGCTTTCAGAACCAGGTATGGACATTATGAGTTCTTGGTCATGTCGTTTGGGCTGACCAATGCCCCAGCAGCCTTTATGGATATGATGAATCGGATTTTCAAACCGTTCTTAGATCAGTTTATTGTAGTCTTTATAGATGATATTCTGATCTATTCCAGAGACGATGAGCAGCATGAGCAACACCTGAGAGTAGTGTTGCAGTTGTTGAGACAACACCAGTTGTTTGCTAAATTTAGCAAATGCGAGTTCTGGTTGGCCGAGGTAGCATTTCTTGGACATGTTATCTCGAGAGGTGGAGTTAGTGTTGACCCTAAGAAAGTTGATTCTGTACTTCAGTGGGAACAGCCTAAGACTCCTACTGAGATCAGAAGTTTCTTGGGTTTGGCAGGATATTATAGAAGGTTCATATAGAACGTCAGTGCGTTAGCATCACCTTTGACACGTTTGACGAGGAAGGATGTACCGTTTGTTTGGTCTGATAACTGTGAGAGAAGTTTTCAGGTTTTGAAGAAAAGGTTGACTTCAGCACCAGTGTTGGTTTTGCCCGAGGCAGATAAAGGTTATACAGTGTTCTGTGATGCTTCCAGGAGAGGTTTGGGCTGTGTACTGATGCAAGAAGGCAAAGTTGTGGCTTATGCATCTAGACAGCTTAAGAAGAATGAAGAGAATTATCCTGTTCATGATATGGAATTAGCTGCTATAGTACATGCTCTTAAGACATGGCGTCACTACCTGTATGGTGAGACATGTCAGGTGTTTACAGACCATAAAAGTCTGAAATATATCTTCACTCAGAAAGACTTGAATTTGAGTCAGCGCAGATGGCTTGAGCTGATTAAAGACTATGATGTGACAATCGATTACCATCCTGGTAAGGCAAATGTTGTAGCTGATGCCTTGAGTAGAAAGTCAAGTTCTTCAGCCAATGCATTTTCTATGGCATGTTTCAAGAGAGACTTGCTTGTAGATATGCGAAGGTTGAACTTAGACTTGGATGTGACTAGACAAAGTGGGTTGATTGCTCAGATGCAAGTCAGACCTACTTTCTATAATCAGATTAAGGAATTACAGCAGAGTGATGATGAGTTGTGGCAAATCATGCAGGATAGGTCAGAAGGTAAGAGAACAGATTTCAGGTTTTCTGATGAAGGCATGTTGTATCTTCATGATAGGTTGTGTGTACCTGGAAACAGTGAGTTGAAAGAGCAGATTCTTGAAGAAGCGCATACTTCTATGTATGCTATGCATCCAGGTAACACAAAGATGTACAGGAACCTCAAAGAGCTGTACTGGTGGTCTGGTATGAAAAAGGATGTGGCTGAATACGTGGCTAGGTGCGGGGTGTGTCAGCAGGTTAAGGCTGAGCATCAGAAACCTGCTGGTACTTTGCAGTCGCTTCCTATACCAGAATGGAAATGGGAACACATCACGATGGACTTTGTGGTAGGATTACCCAGAACGCCTAAGGGTTCAGACTCGATATGGGTGATTGTGGATAGACTAACTAAGTCTGCTCACTTTCTTCCTGTCAAGTCAACCTTTGACGTTCCGAAGTTGGCTAAAGTTTATGTGGATGAGGTAATCAGGTTACATGGGATTCCAGTTTCCATTATTTCTGACAGAGATCCAAAGTTCACATCTAGATTCTGGAATCAGTTACATCGTGCGTTGGGCACAAGGCTGAAGTTCAGTACAGCGTTTCACCCACAGACAGATGGTCAATCGGAGAGGACCATTCAAACCCTTGAGGACATGCTGAGAGCATGCGTGCTACAGTTTAGAGGCAACTGGGAAGAACACTTAAGCCTAATGGAGTTTGCATATAATAACAGTTACCATTCTAGTCTTGGAATGGCTCCATATGAAGCTCTTTATGGCAGGAAGTGTAGATCGCCAGTTTGTTGGTACGAGGTGGGTGAGAAAGAAATTCTTGGACCTGAGCTAGTTGAGGTAACTACGGAGAAGATATCTGTGATCAGGGATCAGTTGAAAGCCGCACAGGATAGACAGAAGAGTTATGCTGATAGACGACGTCGACCTCTTGAGTTTGAGGTTGGTGACGAGGTTTACTTGAAAGTTTCACCGTGGAAAGGAGTGTTGAGGTTTGGCAAGAGGGGTAAGTTGACCCCTAGGTATATGGGTCCATATCCTATTGTTGAGAGAATTGGACCTGTAGCTTACAGGTTGGATTTGCCGTCTGAATTGGCAAATCTTCATGATGTCTTCCACGTGTCTATGCTGAAAAAGCGTCATCCCGGTACAGAAAAGATTGTAGATCCAGAACCGGCGCAGCTTAGAACAGATGTGTCCTATGTAGAAGGACCAGTGCAGATAGTCGACCACCGGATCAAAAAGCTTAAGAACCGTGAGTTATCTTTAGTGAAGGTTTTGTGGAGGAATCACAATATAGAGGAAGCTACGTGGGAGCTTGAATCAGAAATGCGTAACAAGTTTCCTTTTCTCTTTTAGGAATTTCGGGACAAAATTCTTATAAGGAAGGGAGATTGTTACGACCCGCGTTTCGTTTTGTAAGTAAGTACCTTGGTTAGTGCATAATTGAGCTAGTTATGTTGAGATGAGTACTTGCTTTTGTTAATGGTGTTTTGAGCTTTGAGCTAGTGTTAATGTATCATTAGCTTGTTTTCTTGTCCTGAGGTTGAGGACAAGTTTGTGCTTAATCCGTTGCCGAAGAAATCACGCAAAACTGACTTACGAGTAAAAAGATATGAGCTTTTTAGTATGCAGGGACCTATGTGCAATATCGGAAAGTTTCTGGGTAATTTATTTTCGGCCCCCTGGACGCCCAGCCTTATCCTTTCCCTTGGTTTTCCTTTATCTCTTCCTTAGCCGACTAAGGAATGAACGAAGGGTTCATTTCCTCCGTTAGCCGCTGGACGAGAAACAGAGAGGGAGAAAGGGAGCGAGCAAGAGAGGGAAAGTCGGGCGATCTAGCCGTTCTCCGTCGTTTTCCTTCGATTCCCCATCTTCCCCAGCCAAAGCAACCGCTACACCCTTCTCCTTCTTCCTCGTGTTCTTCTTCCTCCTGCAGCCATGAAGAAGACGACCTAGGAGGTGGTCTAGGGAGCGAACGGCGCCTCCTTCCTGGTTCTTTCTTCTTGCCAAGCGATTGCTAGGTCATTCCGGAGCTATAGGAGCGATTCGGGTAAGAATCGTCCGCTGAATCGACCCCGATCTTCGTTTTTAGTTCTGCAATTTCCGTTCTGCGCAGGTTGCACGGCGTGCAACTCCGTTTTGCACGGCGTGCAACATTGCAGATAACTGGTATAGGGGAAAAATCCGTTTCTGCGCAGGTGCACGGCGTGCAAAGTCAGTTTGCACGGCGTGCAAAGTTGCAGTTAGCGGAACGAGTTTCAGCCCAGGTGCACGGCGTGCAAATCAGTTTGCACGGCGTGCAGGTCAGTTTGCACGGCGTGCAAGTCAGTTTGCACGGCGTGCAAAGGTGCAGAAAAGCTGATCAGAAGTGCACTGAAGGTGCACGGCGTGCAGCCTAAGTGCACGGCGTGCACGTTGCTGTAAAGGGCAGAATTAGGCGTGTTTGTGGACGTTTTTCGGTGTATACGAACACACCGAAGTGGGTGAGTAATAGTTCATTTAGAAATCATTATTTAACTCATTTTAAATACCTATTTGCTTCAGTATCAGTTAATATGATTCCTGAACAGTGTTGCATGTACTTCAGTATGATAAGTTCAGTGGAACTTGAATTGCGTGATGTAAATGAGGAAAAAGAGGAAATTCTATGTCTTACAGTTGATATGAAATAATCATGTTTAATTGTATATGTGTTAATCAGTTAATAGACTTAGGTGCCTCAACACCGTAGAACCCCATTGTGCGGTCTGTACCTTTGGGGTGAAACGATCGATCTAGCCTTGTGCCTAGATGGTCGGTGCTCGTGTTCAACAATAATCCGTGCGTGTGTCACGGTGGCACGGGGTCAGACAGACAGTGTCCAACAACAACGCGTGCTTGTGTCACGGTGGCACTGGAGATAGATGGGGGTTATTCAACATTAATCCGTGCTTGTGTCACGGTGGTAATCCCCGACCCTCCGACTGTGCACTACAGGGTGGGAGGAGTCCAGAGCACTCAGAGTTAGTGCAGACAGGCCCTTGTGCGCCTGGGGCCCTTGTGCGCCCGAGAGTCCTGTGCAGACCAGGACAGACAGTCAGACTTAGCATTTCCCGGGTGTGTCGCTAAGTCTTGTACGGTGAGATCGTAGTTCACTACTGATCTTCATATGCAGAGTGCGCTGCATATGTTTGGGGCATAATAATGTAAATATGTAATCACTTAGGATCACAGTAAATTTATAATTTTGTCTATTTAACTAAAATACCTGATAATGCATAGAATTGTGATTAATATTTGTACAACTGCTATATTAATAGAATTGCTCTGCTTGAACTGTATATATGTTTAATTTCAGTTTATAAACCTGACGAGTTGTTTAGTGATAGCTAAGTGAAATGTTATTCACTGAGCGAGTAGGCTCATACCTCTACTCAAAACATTTTCAGGTCAGCATCAGCAGCAGGAGTCGGAAGGATCGTTTCATCCTAACGCCTAGTTGATAGAAGGTTTGTAGTTAGTCTAGTTAGAGGTCTCTTAGTCCATTCCCCTCGATCCTCGGGACAAGGCGTGAGTGAGAGAGAGCATGTGTATATCAGATGAAAATTAATGTTATGCTTTATTTTATGTTGAACAATGCAGTATGTTGTAGACTTGTTATATTTCTTGCCAAGTTTAATAGAAATGCTTCCGCAGCTTGTTT